>SJYH01007780.1:13262-24881 GCA_006408735.1 Sylvicapra grimmia | reverse complement strand
TCGAAAGGCATTCTTAAAAAATAAAATATAAAAAATTAACTAAAATCTCTGGTGTTGACTAAGGTCAGGTGGAGACTAAGGATACCAAGGAAATAACATAAGCATTTGAATAAATTTCATTCTTTGAAAATGTGCAACTCAAAAAAAAAAAAGAAAAAATAAGTTCATGGAATGAGTGCAGTATGATGCACTAAGGAATCTCACAAGACTTTGGACCTGCTCATATTTGGATGCAGTGTTATGTTAAGGGAAAAGTGAACTAGCTTAGCTGGTATGTTGGAGGTTCAATGAGGAGACTTCCAGTTCAAGGGCGTTTTCTTTTAAGGAGTAAGTCAAGATTTTTAAGTGAATCATGCTTGTTCAAAACAGGAAGCCAAAACCTGTTTTGGTTTTCTTTTTAGCTTTCTTCTCAAGTTTATTTGAAAGTAAGTGAGATTGTATCTCATCATTCTGAAGGCCTTTGTTCTCATTTCTTTCAGTGCACACAAATCTCTCTTATTTACAATAATGAATAATTTCATAAGTCTGTTGTTTCTTCCTGTCAAAAAAATTTTTTTTTCTACCAATGTGAAGAGTTGATTCATTGGAAAAGACTCTGATGCTGGGAGGGATTGGGGGCAGGAGGAAAAGGGGATGACAGAGGATGAGATGGCTGGATGGCATCACCGACTCGATGGACGTGAGTTTGAGTGAACTTGGAGTTGGTGATGGACAGGGAGGCCTGACGTGCTGCGATTCATGGGGTCGCAAAGGGTCGGACATGACTGAGCGACTGAACTGAACTGAATTGAACTGAAAGAGAGTCTATGGTTATTGCTTTTTTTTCTTTACCACTCATACTATTATTAACCTAGTATCATTTTTGCCCTAATCACTTCCCTGAATTTTCCTTCATGTCTAGACTTTAAGATAAATCCAATTACTTTTTTTTTTTTACCATTAGAAAATGACTTTATTTTAGGAATTTACTTTAGGAAAGCAGATATTATCAAGACTAGCAAAATGTTGATAACTAGATCATGACTATGTGGGGGTTGATAAAATTTTATGTGTGTTTTAAAATGTCTGTAACAGAAACCTGAAATAATAAAATGGTGGGAAAAAGTAATAGGTCTTAAAGAAAGTTTCTTCAATAAATAGTTGAATGTACCATACAACTTGACATTAAAAAGATACTTTCCCTCTCCTGTGGTATGCTTTTTTTTTTTTTTTGTATTTTATTTTATTTTTTAATATAAATTTATTTTAATTGGAGGTTAATTACTTTACAATATTGTATTGGTTTTGCCATACAGCAACATGAATTCTTTTAAAAAATTATTTTTTATTGAAGGATAATTGTTTTACAGAATTTTGCTGTTTTTTGTCAAACCTCAACATGAATCAGCCACAGGTATACATACATCCCCTCCTTTTTGAAACTCCCTCCCATCTTCCTCCTATCCCACCCCTCTCAGTTGCTACAGAGCCCCTGTTTGAGCTTCCTGAGACTTAGAGCAAATTCCCATTGGCTATCTATTTTACATATTGTAATATAAGTTTCCATGTTACTCTTCCTATTTATCTTCACACTCTTTGACCTTTGTGTTTCACTTTGCAAAGCTGAATACGCTTGTCTTTATGAAACTCTCTTCTTCTTTATGTTTCTTATATATCCTAGTTTCTCCTCTTTTTCCATAACTATAACCTCTTATTTTTCTCTGCTAAATTGTTTTCCTCCCATTACTATATCTAAACTCTATTCTGATGCTGTTTTTTCACCACTCTCCACCCATCCCAACATCTTTATTCTCCATGATTCTCAATGATCCAATAAATAAACTAATCCAACAAATAAATAGATAACCCAATAAATAAAATAGATCCAAATAATCCATCTTTGCTCATAACTGTAAAATCCTCATCTCTAGCCCTAACAACTACATTAGCCTATATATACTTCCCTATATCTACTTGAGTTGTTTATAGCCAGGTTTAAAACTGTTATTGGATTTTTGGATGGTAATATTGCTCATTTATTTACCAAAATTCCTTGGAAAATCAGTTTACATGGTTATACTTAATAGATATTGTATTTTGCAATCACATTATTTAGATTTCCCTGGAGAAGGAAATGGCAAAATACTCCAATATTCTTGCTTGGGAAATCCCATGGACAGAGGAGCCTGGCAGATTACAGTCCATGGGGTTGCAGAAGAATAGATATGACTTAGTGATGAAACAAAAAGCAATATAGTCTTGACTACTTCAATGTCATTAATAAAAGCCAGTGATAAAAACTAAGAATGTGATTCTGTTTTATGCATATTTATCATTGCTTATCCTGTTTGTAATGGCAGTTGTTTCACTGTTCACACTATTCACACTATTTGCTGAACCCAGGGTAGGCTAGTCATGAGCTAAGAGGCTGGAAGAAGACTTGAGGAGCCATAGACACTGCAGACACGTTTATTCTCTCCTGGCTGACACAGCAACCATAGCAGCAGCCATTGCATGTCCTAACAGAACACAGCCTCTCTCCTGGCTGACACAGCAGCCATAACAGTATTCTCTCCTGGCTGATGCAGCAGCTATAGCAATAGACACATTATATTCACTCCTCTCATGGCTGACCCAATGGACTGGACACAATTGTGATGCAGCAGTAATGCCACCACTTTGTAACTGAAGCACACGTATCCCTACAGCACAAAGTAGCTCATGACCAAGCAAGCACTTCACAGCATGATCTCAGCTGTTCAGTTCAGTTCAGTCGCTCAGTCGTGTCCGACTCTTTGCGACCCCATGAATCGCAGCACGCCAGGCCTCCCTGTTCATCACCATCTCTCGGAGTTCACTCAGACTCACATCCATCGAGTCAGTGATGCCATCCAGCCATCTCATCCTCGGTCGTCCCCTTCTCCTCCTGCCCCCAATCCCTCCCAGCATCAGAGTCTTTTCCAATGAGTCAACTCTTCGCATGAGGTGGCCAAAGTACTGGAGTTTCAGCTTTAGCATCATTCCTTCCAAAGAAATCCCAGGGCTGATCTCCTTCAAAATGGACTGGTTGGATCTCCTTGCAGTCCAAGGGACTCTCAAGAGTCTTCTCCAACACCACAGTTCAAAAGCATCAATTCTTCGGCGATCAGCCTTCTTCACAGTCCAACTCTCACATCCATACATGACCACAGGAAAAACCATAGCCTTGACTAAACGGACCTTAGTCGGCAAAGTAATGTCTCTGCTTTTGAAAATGCTATCTAGGTTGGACATAACTTTTCTTCCAAGGAGTAAGCGTCTTTTAATTTCATGGCTGCAGTCACCATCAGCAGTGATTTTGGAGCCTAAAAAAATAAAGTCTGGCACTGTTTCCACTGTTTCCCCATCTATTTCCCATGAAGTGATGGGACCAGATGCCATGATCTTCGTTTTCTGAATGTTGAGCTTTAAGCCAACTTTTTCGCTCTCCTCTTTCACTTTCATCAAGAGGCTTTTTAGCTCCTCTTCACTTTCTGCCATAAGGGTGGTGTCATCTGCATATCTGAGGTTATTGATATTTCTCCCGGCAATCTTGATTCCAGCTTGTGTTTCCTCCAGTCCAGCATTTCTCATGATGTACTCTGCATATAAGTTAAATAAGCAGGGTGACAATATACAGCCTTGACGTACTCCTTTTCCTATTTGGAACCAGTCTGTTGTTCCATGTCCAGTTCTAACTGTTGCTTCCTGACCTGCATACAGATTTCTCAAGAGGCAGGTTAGGTGGTCTGGTATTCCCATCTCTTTCAGAATTTTCCACAGTTTATTGTGATCCACACAGTCAAAGGCTTTGGCATAGTCAATAAAGCAGAAGTAGATGTTTTTCTGGAACTCTCTTGCTTTTTCCATGATCCAGCGGATGTTGGCAATTTGATCTCTGGTTCCTCTGCCTTTTCTAAAGCCAGCTTGAACATCAGGGAGTTCACGGTTCACGTATTGCTGAAGCCTGGCTTGGAGGATTTTGAGCATTACTTTACTAGCATGTGAGATGAGTGCAATTGTGCGGTAATTGGAGCATTCTTTTGCATTGCCTTTCTTTGGAATTGGAATGAAAACGGACCTTTTCCAGTCCTGTGGCCACTGCTGAGTTTTCCAAATTTGCTGGCAGATTGAGTGCAGCACTTTCACAGCATCATCTTTCAGGATTTGAAACAGCTCAACTGGAATTCCATCACCTCCACTAGCTTTGTTCGTAGTGATGCTTTCTAAGGCCCACTTGACTTCACATTCCAAGATGTCTGGCTCTAGATTAGTGATCACATCATCATGATTATCTGGGTCGTGAAGATCTTTTTTGTACAGTTCTTCCGTGTATTCTTGCCACCTCTTCTTAATATCTTCTGCTTCTGTTAGGTCCAGACCATTTCTGTCCTTTATCGAGCCCATCCTTGCATGAAATGTTCCCTTGGTATCTCTAATTTTCTTGAAGAGATCTCTAGTCTTTCCCATTCTGTTGTTTTCCTCTATTTCTTTGCATTGATCGCTGAAGAAGGCTTTCTTATCTCTTCTTGCTATTCTTTGGAACTCTGCATTCAGGTGCTTATATCTTTCCTTTTCTCCTTTGCTTTTCGCCTCTCTTCTTTTCACAGCTATTTGTAAGGCCTCCCCAGACAGCCATTTTGCTTTTTTGCATTTCTTTTCCATGGGGATGGTCTTGGTCCCTGTCTCCCGTACAATGTCACGAACCTCATTCCATAGTTCTTCAGGCACTCTATCTATCAGATCTAGGCCCTTAAATCTATTCCTTACTTCCACTGTATAATCATAAGGGATTTGATTTAGGTCATACCTGAATGGTCTAGTGGTTTTCCCTACTTTCTTCAATTTGAGTCTGAATTTGGCAATAAGGAGTTCATGATCTGAGCCACAGTCAGCTCCTGGTCTTGTTTTTGTTGACTGGATAGAGCTTCTCCATCTTTGGCTGCATAGAATATAATCAATCTGATTTCGGTGTTGACCATCTGGTGATGTCCACGTGTAGAGTCTTCTCTTGTGTTGTTGGAAGAGGGTGTTTGCTATGACCAGTGCATTTTCTTGGCAAAACTCTATTAGTCTTTGCCCTGCTTCATTCCGCATTCCAAGGCCAAATTTGCCTGTTACTCCAGGTGTTTCTTGACTTCCTACTTTAGCATTCCAGTCCCCTAGAATGAAAAGGACATCTTTTTTGGGTGTTAGTTCTAAAAGATCTTGTAGGTCTTCATAAAACCGTTCAACTTCAGCTTCTTCAGCATTACTGGTTGGGGCATAGACTTGGATAACTGTGATATTGAATGGTTTGCCTTGGAGACGAACAGAGATCATTCTGTCGTTTTTGAGATTGCATCCAAGTACTGCATTTCGGACTCTTTTGTTGACCATGATGGCTACTCCATTTCTTCTGAGGGATTCCTGCCCGCAGTAGTAGATATAATGGTCATCTGAGTTAAATTCACCCATTCCAGTCCATTTTAGTTCGCTGATTCCTAGAATGTCGACGTTCACCCTTGTCATCTCTTGTTTGACCACTTCCAATTTGCCTTGATTCATGGACCTGACATTCCAGGTTCCTATGCAATATTGCTCTTTACAGCATCGGATCTTGCTTCTATCACCAGTCACATGCACAACTGGGTATTGTTTTCGCTTTGGCTCCATCCCTTCATTCTTTCTGGACTTATTGCTCCACTGATCTCCAGTAGCATATTGGGCACCTAATGACCTGGGGAGTTCCTCTTTTGATATCCTATCATTTTGCCTGTTCATACTGTTCATGGGGTTCTCAAGGCAAGAATACTGAAGTGGCTTGCCATTCCCTTCTCCAGTGGACCACGTTCTGTCAGCCCTCTCCACCATGACCCGCCCGTCTTGGGTTGCCCTGCAGGCATGACTTGGTTTCATTGAGTTAGACAAGGCTGTGGTCCTAGTGTGATTAGATTGACTAGTTTTCTGTGAGTATGGTTTCAGTATGTCTGTCCTCTGATGCCCTCTTGCACCACCTATCATCTTACTTGGGTTTCTCTTACCTTGGGTGTGGGGTATCTCTTCACGGCTGCTTCAGCAAAGCACAGCCGCTGCTCCTTACCTTGGAGGAGGGGCCGTTCCTGACCTTCAACGTGGGATAGATCCTCTAGGCCCTCCTGCGCCTGTGCAGCCACTGATCCTTGGGCTGTTCCTCCCAGCCGCTGGCCCTGGCCTTGGGCGTGGGTGGCTCCTCCCAGCTGCCGCCTCTGGCCTCGGGCTCAGGCTCAGGGTCACCGCCCCTGGCTCCTGGCTCGAGGTGGCCCCTCCCAGCTGCCACCCCTGGCCTCGGGCTTGTGGTGGCTCTCCGGGGTCACCGCCCCTGGCCTCAAGCTCGAGGTGGCTTCTCCCGACTGCCCCTGACCTCGGATGAGGGGTGTCTCCCCCCGGCCGCCACTGGCCTCGGAAGTGGGGCAGCTCCTCCCGGCCGCTGCCCTGGCCTCAGACCACACGGGGTGTCTGCCCCCAGCCGCCACTGGCCTCGGATGCGGGGTGGCTCCACCCAGCTGCCACCCTGAACTCAGACGCCCCTGACCTAAATTTAAAAAATATTGCCAGAATTACCAAAATGTGATGCAGAGACGCAAAGTGAGCAAATGTTGTTGGAACATGGTGTCAAGACACTTCCTTGATGCAGTGTTGCCAGAAGCCTTCAACATGTAAAACACACAATACCTGCGAGCATGCTCAGTGGTGTCAGCTGTTACCTAACCATTATTTACAAAACATGGAGTGAGAGAGCCTGAACACGCCACCTTGACTAATTTGCTCTTCCCCCATACTCCACCCCTTCAGGGTCTCTCACCTCACATTCTATGAGTAGTCCATCTTCGGCAATATTCCCTTGGTGAGTAATGCTGATCCTTGGGTTTACATCTTGCAACAGCAGTAGCTACAACAACAAAGAGTTACATTCCTAATACATAGCAAAACCCAATGCCAGGTATCACCTAGAACTCGTGTTGCAGTCCTTGTCCTCACAGGGCTAGAAGAGCCACCCACCAAATGTGGAGTGCCTTTATCTTCCATGGTCAAGTTCAGCCCATAGTCTGTCCTGGTGAGATTGCAAGAAAGCCTCCATAGGGTCAACTTCACCCCTGTGAGGCTTCTCCTTAAGGACACGCAGAAACCCCCACAGGTGTTGGCCCCATCCCTTCAAAGAGGGGATTTTTTTTTTCAGCATTCACAGTCCACCCACATGGTTACACTTTTCTAAATCCGAGGACACAGTCTACATCATAGGGCACAGCCTTTACAGCATACTCATCATAGGACACAACCTTAACAGTACAATCTACATCATACAGCACAGCCTTTAAAGTATGCTGTTCTAAACCTACATCATAGGACACAGCCTAAATCTACATCATATAGTATGGGACACAGCCTTTACAATATACCTTCACACAAATCAGCCCACATTTGCATCCACATAACCCAGGTGGGACCCTGCCAGCTCAGGTCACCTTTGGAGTCTTCATACTTTCAAAATGGCATCTTGCATGGTGTCCCTGTAAGGACCCACAAAACACCCAAGAGTAATGGGGCCCACCCCTGTGTCCAAAGTCACAAAAACCATGCTGCCAAGGGTTCCCCTTTCTTTCATCAAAACTGGTTACCCAAGTCAACCAACTCCACCTCAATATATATGGTTGATATGTTGTGAACTCATTCACACTGGGAGCCCCTTGAGGATGCCCCTCACTGGGCCACAGGCTGTTCATGCTTCACTTTCTTCTGTACAATAGGCCTCATTGCCAAGCAGGGACCCACAGTCTCATAACGTCCATCATCACCATCCTTAGACTCATAATGCTCATCATCACTATCACTTACCGGCTCGCTGTTTGAGATGCTGGGTTTTTCAGGGCCACTGGGTTCTTGCTCTAACAAACACCAAAATACATTGCTCTAGTTCCTCCAAATGTCTCTGCACATTGTGCACCAGTGCAGCATTACATGGGGTTGATCTATATTTGCCTTCAGGGCAGTCAGGAAAATCCACCCCATCATGCCAAGGGCAGTCTGTGTCACCTTGTTCAGCAAATGGGGACTCACTGCCTGTAACACATTTTTAATGCTATCTGGTGAACCATCCCATTGCTTCCCTGTCTTCCATCAAAGCCCATGCCAAGAGGTTCACAGCCACATGGTACCGCATTCTATATGGTAGCCACTGGCTTCCTTCATCCAGTGGAACTTCAGTCTCCTCTACCTATTGGGTATCCTGCCAACTATGTCAATTGCATCACTGATCATCCTGTTTGTGATGTCAATTGTTTTGCTGTTCACACTGTCTGCACTGTTCGCTAAACCCAGGGAAGGCAAGATGTGAGCTAAGATGCTGGAAGAAGACTTGAGGAGCCAAGGAACAGCAAACAGGTTTATTCTCTCCTGGCTGACAGCAGCTGTAGCAGCAGGCATCAGTCAGTCAGTCAGTTCAGTCACTCAGTTGTTTCCGACTCTTTGCGACCCCGTGAACTGCAGCACAATAGGCCTCCCTGTCCATCACCAACTCCCGGAGTTCACTCAAACTCATGTCCATCGAGTCGGTGATGCCATCCAGTCATCTCTTCCTCTGTTGTCCCCTTCTCCTCCTGCCCCCAATCCCTCCCAGCATCAGAGTATTTTCCAATGAGTCAACTCTTCGCATGAGGTGGCCAAAGTACTGGCGTTTCAGCTTTAGCATCATTCCTTCCAAAGAAATCCCAGGGCTGATCTCCTTCAGAATGGACTGGTTGGATCTCCTTGCAGTCCAAGGGACTGTCAAGAGTCTTCTCCAACACCACAGTTCAAAAGCATCCATTCTTTGGCACTCAGCCTTCTTCACAGTCCATACATGACTACTGAAAAAACCATAGCCTTGACTTTTGTTGGACCTTTGATGGCAAAGTAATGTCTCTGCTTTTTAATATGCTATCTAGGTTGGTCATAACTTTCCTTCCAAAGAGAAAGCATCTTTTAATTTCATGGCTGCAATTACCATCTGCAATGATTTTGGAGCCCCCCAAAAATAAAGTCTGACACTGTTTCCCCTGTTTCCCCATCTATCTCCCATGAAGTGATGGGACCAGATGTCATGATCTTCGTTTTCTGAATGTTGAGCTTTAAGCCAACTTTTTCACTCTCCTCTTTCACTTTCATCAAGAGGCTTTTGAGTTCCTCTTCACATTCTGCCATAAGGGTGGTGTCATCTGCATCTCTGAGGTTACTGATATTTCTCCCACCAATCTTGATTCCAGCTTATGCTTCTTCCAGCCCAGTGTTTCTCATGATGTACTCTGCATATAAGTTAAATAAGCAGGGTGACAATATACAGTCTTGATGTACTCCTTTTACTATTTGGAACTAGTCAATTGTTCCATGTCCAGTTCTAACGGTTGCTTCTAGACCTACATATAGGTTTCTCAAGAGGCAGGTCAGGTGGTCTGACATTCCCATCTCTTTCAGAATTTTCTACAGTTTATTGTGATCCACACAGTCAAAGGCTAAATCAGAAATAGATGTTTTCCTGGAACTCTCTTGCTTTTTCCATGATCCAGCAGATGTTGGCAATTTGACCCCTGGTTCCTCTGCTTTTTCTAAAACCAGCTTGAACATCTGGAAGTTCATGGTTCACACATTGCTGAAGCCTGGTTTCAAGAATTTTGAGCATTCTTTTACTAGTGTGTGAGATGAGTGCAATTGTGCGGTGGTTTGAGCATTCCTTGGCATTGCCTTTCTTTGGGATTGGAGTGAAAATGGACCTTTTCCAGTCCTGTGGCCACTGCTGAGTTTTCCAAATTTGCTGGCATATTGAGTGCAGCACTTTCACAGCATCATCTTTCAGGATTTGAAACAGCTCCACTGGAATTCCATCACCTCCACTAGCTTTGTTCGTAGTGATGCTNACTGACCTTTTCCAGTCCTGTGGCCACTGCTGAGTTTTCCAAATTTGCTGGCAGATTGAGTGCAGCACTTTCACAGCATCATCTTTCAGGATTTGAAACAGCTCAACTGGAATTCCATCACCTCCACTAGCTTTGTTCGTAGTGATGCTTTCTAAGGCCCACTTGACTTCACATTCCAGGATGTCTGGCTCTAGGTGAGTGATCACACTATCGTGATTATCTTCGTCTTGAAGATCTTTTTGTACAGTTCTTCTGTGTATTCTTGCCACCTCTTCTCAATATCTTCTGCTTCTGTTAAGTCCATACCATTTCTGTTCTTTATTGAGCCCATCTTTGCATTAAATGTTCCCTTGGTATCTCTAATTTTCTTGAAGAGATTTCTAGTCTTTTCCATTCTGTTGTTGTCCTCTCTTTGCATTGATCCCTGAGGAAGGCTTTCTTATCTCTTCTTGCTATTCTTTGGAACTCTGCATTCAGATGCTTATAACTTTCCTTTTCTCCTTCGCTTTTCGCTTCTCTTGTTTTCACAGCTATTTGTAAGGCCTCCCCAGACAGCCATTTTGCTTTTTTGCATTTCTTTTCCATGGGGATGGNGATTGACTGCAGCACTTTCACAGCATCATCTTTCAGGATTTGAAACAGCTCAACTGGAATTCTATCACCTCAACTAGCTTTGTTCATAGTGGTGCTTTCTAAGGCTCATTTGACTTCACATTTCAGGATGTCTGGCTCTAAGTGAGTGATCACACCATCGTGATTATCTTGGTCATGAAGCTTTTTTTGTACAGTTCTTCTGTGTATTCTTACCACCTCTTCTTAATATCTTCTGCTTCCGTTAGATCCATACCATTTCTGTCTTTTATTAAGCCCATCTTTGCATGAAATGTTCCCTTGGTATCTGTAATTTTCTTGAAGAGATCTCTGCTGCTGCTGCTAAGTCATTTCAGTCGTGTCTGACTCTGTGCGACCCCACAGACGGCAGCCCACCAGGCTCCCCCGTCCCTGGGATTCTCCAGGCAGGAACACTGGGGTGGGTTGTCATTTCCTTCTCCAATGCATGAAAGGAAGTGAAAGTGAAGTCGCTCAGTCGTGTCTGACTCTTAGCGACCCCATGGACTACAGCCCACCAGGCTCCTCCATCTGTGGGATTTTCCAGGCAAGAGTACTGGAGTGAGGTGCCTTTGCCTTCTTGAAGAGATCTCTAGTCTTTCCCATTCTGTTGTTTTCCTCTATTTCTTTGCATTGATCGCTGAGGAAGGCTTTCTTATCTCTCCTTGCTATTCTTTGGAACTCTGCATTCAAATGGGAATATCTTTCCTTTTCTCCTTTGCTTTTTGCTTCTCTTCTTTTCACAGCTATTTGTGAGGCCTCCTCAGACAGTCATTTTGCTTTTTTGCATTTCTTTTCCATAGGGATGGTCTTGATCCCTGTCTTCTGTACAATGTCATGAACCTCCGTCTATAGTTCATCAGGCACTCTATCTATCAGATCTTGTCCCTTAAATCCATTTCTCACTCCCACTGTATAATCATAAGGGATATGATTTAGATTATACCTGAGTGGTCTAGTGGTTTTCCCTACTTTCTTCAATTTAAGTCTGAATTTGGTAATAAGGAGTTCATGATCTGAGCCACAGTCAGCTCCCAGTCTTGTTTTTGCTGACTGTATAGAGCTCCTCCATCTTTGGCTGCAAAGAATATAATCAATCTGATTT
>SJYH01007779.1:41906-53679 GCA_006408735.1 Sylvicapra grimmia | reverse complement strand
CTTGCTGCAACTCAAGAAGTTCCCCGACATACCAGTCCCCACACGGGAGGAAATCTAAGGGTTCCGGCACAACTCAGGAGGAACCCCGTTTCCCCATCGTTAGCTCGAGATGAGGGTTTCTTTCCCTGCTTCGTTGGCATAGGATACTCGCCATTCCCATCACATGTCAAGAGGTGGCGCTCTCAACAGGAAAGCCTCGAACTCCAGGGGTCATGCCAACATACTAAAAGTCCCCCAGAACTCTCAGTCCACTCCACATGAACCTGATTTCCCTGCACTACCTCGTGTAGCACCCACGTATCGCCTCACACCACCGCGGCTCGTGGCACATCCCTGTGGCTTCTCGAGGGAAAGGCAGTGATCCCTGGGTCAACTTGATGGGAAGCCTGACACTGCTGCTACAGCTCAGGAGGAAAGCGGACGTTTGTGTAACCAAAGGAGACGAGGCCTGACTCCCCTGGGGAGACTCCAGAGGAACCCCAAGATCCATGCCAGCACTGGAGAGGAAACCTCAGGTTCAAGCTTCGTCTTCAGTCGGGGACTTAGGACCCGGCACCGACTGAAGAGGAATCCCGAGGGGCCCCTCTCATCTCACACAGAGACTGGCCTTTCCTGAGGCCACGTGAGCAAGTCCCTGAGGTCCTCGTCCTACCTCGAGAGGGACCTCCCGAAACTCGAGAAAAATCAGGAGGTTCTTCCCTCTAGGCGAGATGAGGCCGTTTTCTGCTGTGGCATCCCGAGAGAAATCACGCCTTCCCTCCTGAACATCAAAGGGTCCTTCCCACCCTTGCTGCAACTCAAGAAGTTCCCCGACATACCCTTCCCCATGCGGGAGGAACGCCAAGGGATCCGGCACAACTCAGGAGGAACCCTGTTTCCCCCTCGTGAGCTTGAGATGTGGGTCCATTTCCCTGCTTCGTCTGGAAAGGATTCCCGCCGTTACCATTGTATTTCAAGAGGTGGCACTCTCACCAGGAAAGCCAAGATCTCCAGGGGTCATGCCAACAAACTAAAAGTCCCCCAGATGTCTCAGTCCACTCCAGATGAACCTGATTTCCCTGTACTACCTCGCGTGTCACCCATGTATCATCTCACACCATGGAGGCTCGTGCCACAGCCCTGTGGAATCTCGAGAGAAAGGCAGAGATCCCTGCCTCAACTCGACATGAACACTGACACTGCTGATACAGCTCGGGAGGAAAGCGGACGTGCGTGTAACCACAGGAGATGAGGCCTGACTCCCCTGGTGAGACTCCAGAGGAACCCCAAGATCCATGCCAGCACTGGAGAGGAAACCACAGGCTCCAGCTTCGGCTCCAGATGGGGACTTAGGACCCGGCACTGACTGGAAAGGAATCCCAAGGGGCCCCTCTCAACTCACACGGAGACTGGCCTTTCCTGAGGCCACGCGAGCAAGTCCCTGAGGTCCTCGTCCTACCTTGAGAGGGACCTCCCGAAACTCGAGAAAAACCAGGAGGTTCTCCCCTGCAGGCGAGATGAGGCCCTTTTCTGCTGCGGCGTCTTGAGGGAAATCACGCCTTCCTTCTTGAACCTCGCAAGGGTCCTTCCCACCCTTTCTGCAACTCAAGAAGTAACCCCGATATACCCGTCCCCACACGGGAGGAACACCAAGGGTCCCAGCACAACTCAGGAGGAGTCCCATTTCCCCCTCGTGAGCTCGAGATGAGAGTTCCTTTCCCTGCTTCATTGGGAAAGGATACTCGCAATTCCCGTCACATGTCAAGAGGTGGCACTCTCATCAGGAAAGTCTCGAACTCCAGGGGTCATGCCAACATACTAAAAGTCCCCCAGAACTCTCAGTCCACTCCACATGAACCTGATTTCCCTGCACTACCTCGTGTGTCACCCACGTATCGCCTCACACCACGGTGGCTCGTGGCACATCCCTGTGGCTTCTCGAGGGAAAGGCAGTGATCCCTGGGTCAACTCGATGGGAAGCCTGACACTGCTGCTACAGCTCAGGAGGAAAGCGGACGTTTGTGTAACCAAAGGAGACGAGGCCTGACTCCCCTGGGGAGGCTCCAGAGGAACCCCAAGATCCATGCCAGGACTGTAGAGGAAACCTCAGGTTCCATCATCGGCTCCAGATGAGGACTTAGGACCCGGGACCTACTGGAGAGGAATTCTGAGGGGGTCCTCTCAACTCACATGGAGACTGGCCTTTCCTGAGGCCATGTGAGAGGGTCCCTGAGGTCCCCTATGTAACTCGAGAGGGACCTGCTGCAACTCGAGACAAACCAGGAGGTTCTTCACTCTAGGCGAGATGAGGCCGTTTTCTGCTGCGTCATCCAGAGAGAAATTAGCCTTCCCTCCTGAACCTCAAAGGGACTTTCACACCCTTGCTGCAACTCAAGAAGTTCCCCGACATACCCATCTCCACTCGAGAGGAACACTGAGCGTCCCACCGCAACTCAGGAGGGCCTCCTTTCCCCCACCTCTGCTCCAGATGAGGGTTCCTTTCCCTGCTTCATCGGGAAAGGATTCTGGTGTTCCCAACGTATAGCATGAGGACGTGCTCTTAACAGGAATGTCAAGAGGAACTCCAGGTGTCGTGCCACCATTCTAAAAGACCATCAAATGTCTCAGTGCACTCCAAATGAACGTGATTTCCTTGACCTGCCTCGAAGGTCACCGCGAGCATTGAATCACACCATGGTGGCACGTGCGATGGTCCTGTGGTACCTCAAGGGAAAGCCACAGATTCCTGTGTCAACTCGTCGGGAAGCCTGACACTGCTGCTACAGCTCGGGAGGAAAATGGATGTGCATGTCTCCACTCGAAAAGAGTCCTGACTCTGCTGTGGTGACTCCAGAGGAACCCCAACATCCATGTCAGCACTGGAGAGGAAACCTCAGGGTCTGGCCACAGTACAAGATGAGGACCTAGGACCTGACACTGACTGGAGAGGAATCCCAAGGGGCCCCTCTCAACTCGCACGGAGACTGGCCTTTCCTGAGGCCACACGAGAGGGTTCCTGGGGTCCCCGAAATAACTCGAGAGGGACCTGCCGCAACTCGAGAAATACCAGGAGGTTCTCCCCTGCAGGTGAGATGAGGCCCTTTTCTGCTGCGGCGTCTCGATGGAAATCACGCCTTCTCTCTTGAAACTCACAAGGGTCCTTCTCACCCTTGCTGCAATACAAAAAGTTCCCCGACATACCCGTCCCCACGTGGGGGGAAAAACGAGGGTCCTGGCATAACTCAGGAGGAACCCCGTTCCCCCTCGTGAGCTCGAGATGAGGGTCCCTTTCCCTTCTTTGTCAGGAAAGGATTCCCCCCATTCCCATCACATCTCAAGAGCTGGTGCTCTCAACAGGAAAGCCGAGATCTCCAGGGGTCATGCCAAAATACTAAAAGACCCCAGATGCCTCAGTCCACTCCAGATGAACCTGATTTCCCTGCACTACATCGAGTATCACCCGCGTATCGCCTCAACAAGGTGGCTCGTGCCACAGCCCTGTGGCATCTCGAGGGAAAGACAGAGATCCCTGTGTCCACTCAACGGGAAGCCTGACACTGCTTCTACAGATCGGGAGGAAAGTGGATATGCATGTAACCACAGGAGACGAGGCCTGACTTCCCTGGGGAGACTAAAGAAGAACCCCAAGGTCCATGCCAGCACTGGAGAGGAAACTTCAGGTTCCAGCTACGGCTCCAGATGGGGCTTTAGGATCTGGCACCAACTGGAGAGGAATCCCAAGGGGCCCCGCTCAACTCACACGGAGACTGGCCTTTCCTGAGGACACGCGAGTGGGTCCCTGAAGTCTCCGTCATAACTAGGGAGGAACCTGACGCAACTCGAGAAAAACCAGGAGGTTCTCCGCTGCAAGCTACATGAGGCCCTTTTCTGCTGCGTCATATCGAGGCAAATCACGACTTGCCTCTTGAACCTCACAAGGGTTCTTCCCACCCTTGCTGAAAGTCAAGAACTTCCCCGAAATAACCATCCCCACACGGGAGGAACACCGAGGGTCCCGGCAGAACTCAGGAGGAGCCCTGTTTCCCCTCGTGAGCTCGAGATGAGAGTCCCTTTCCTTGCTTCGTCAGGGAAGGATTCCCGCCATTCCCATCGCATCTCAAGAGGTGACACTCTCAACAGGAAAGCCGATACCGCCAGGGGTCATCCCAACATACAAAAAGTCCCCCAGATGTCTCACTCCACTCCAGATGAACCTGATTTCCCTGCACTACCTCGAGTGTCACCCGTGTATCGCCTCACAACACGGTGGCTCGTGCCACAGCCCTGTCGTATCTCGAGGGAAAGACAGAGATCCCTGGGTCACCTCGACTGGAAGATTGACACTGCTGCTACAGCTCGGTAGGAAAGCGGACGTGCGTGTAACCAGAGGAGATGGGGCCTGACTTCCCTGGGGAGACTCCAGAGGAACCCCAAGGTGCATGCCTGCACTGGAGAGGAAACCGCAGGCTCCAGCTTCAGCTCCAGACGGGAACTTAGGTCCCGTCACTGACTGGAGAGGAATCCCGAGGGTCCCCTCTCAACTCGCATGGAGACTGGCCTTTCCTGAGGCCACATGAGTGGGTCCCTGATGTCCCCATCGTAACACAAGAGGAACCTGCTGCAACTCGAGAAAAACCAGGAGGTTCTCCCTTCCAGGCGAGTTGAGGCCGTTTTCGGCTGTGGCATTCCAATAGAAATCACACGTTCCCTCCTGAAATTCAAAGGCTCCTTTACACCCTTGCTGCAACTCAAGAAGTTCGCTGACATAACCATCTCCACTCGAGAGGAACATTGAGGGTCCCACCACAACTCAACAGGAGCCTCATTTCCCCCTCCTCCGCTCGAGAGGAGGGTTCCTTTTCCTGCTTCTTCGGGAAAGGGTTCTGCCATTCCCGTCACACAGGAAGAGGACGTGCTCTCAACATGAAAGCAAGAGGAACTCCAGGGTTCGTGCCACCGTTCCAGAAGACCCCCAAATGTCTCAGTCCAATCCAGATGAACCTGATTTCCCTGAACTGCCTCGAAAGTCACCCCGAGCATTGAATCACACCACAGTGGCACGTGTGACAGCCCTGTGGCACCATGAGGGAAAGCCACAGATCCCTGAGTCAAATCGTTGGGAAGCCTGATACAGCTGCTAAGGATCGGGAGGAAAATGGACGTGTATGTCTCCACTCAAGAAGAGTTCTGACTCTCCTGTGGAGACTCCAGAGGAACCCCAAGACCCATGTCAGCATTGTAGAGGAAACCTCAGGTTCTGGCCACAGTACCAGACGAGGACATAGGACCCGACACTGACTGGAGAGGAATCCCGAGGGGCCCCTCGCAACTCGTATGGAGACTGGTTTTTCATGAGGCCACATGAGTGGGTCCCTGAGTTCCACGTCATAACTCAAGAGGGACCTGCCACCACTTGAGAAAAGCCAGGATGTTCTCCCCTGCAGGCGAGGTGAGGCCCTTTTCTGCTGCGGCATCTCGAGGGACATCACGCCTTCCCTCCTGAACCTCAAAGGCTCCTTCACACCCTTGCTGCAACTCAAGAAGTTCCCCGACATACCCGTCTCAACATGAGAGGAACACTGAGGGTACCACCATTACTCAAGAGGAGGCCCCTTTCCCCCTCCTCTGCTCGAGATGAGGTTTCATTTCCCTGCTTTGTCAGGAAGGGATTCTGGCATTCCTGTCGCACAGCAAGAGGACGTGCTCTCAACAGGACAGTTGAGAGAAACTTCAGGGGTTGTGCCACCATTCCAAAAGACCCCAAATATCTCAGTCCACTCCAGAGGAACCTGATTTCCTTGCACTGCCTCGAAGGTCATCCCAAAAATCTAATCACACCACAGTGGCACGTGTGATAGCCCTGTGGTACCTCGAGGGAAAGTCACAGATCCCTGTGTCAACTCGTCGGGAAACCTGAAACTGCTGCTACAGCTCGAGAGGAAAACGGATGTGTATGTCTCCACTCAAGAAGAGTCCTGACTTTCCTGTGGAGATTCCAGAGGAACCCCAAAATCCATGCCAGCACTGGAGAGTAAACCTCAGGTTCCTGCTTCGGGTCCAGATGGGGACTTAGGACACGGCACCGACTGGAAAGGAATCCCGAGGGTCCCCTCTCAACTCGCATGGAGACTGTCCTTTCCTGAGGCCACATGAATGGGTCCCTGAGGTCCCCATCGCAACTTGAGAGGAACCTGCCGCAACTTGAGAAAAATCAGGAGGTTCTCACCTCCAGGTGAGATGAGACCGTTTCCTGATGCGACATCTCGAGAGAAATCACGCCTCCCCTCCTAACCTCAAAAGCTCCTTCACACCCTTGCTGCAACACAAGAAGTTCCCCGATATACCCGTCTCCACTCGAGAGGAACACTGAGGGTCCCACCACAACTCAAGAGGAGCCCCCTTTCCCCCTCCTCTGCTCCCGATGAGGGATCCTTTCCCTGATTCGACAGGAAAGGATTCTGACATTCCCGTCACATAGCAAGAGGGCGTTCTCTCAACAGGAAAGTCGAGAGAAACTCCAGGGGTCATGCCACCATTCCAAAAGACCCCCACATGTCTCAGTCGACTCCAGATGAACCTGATTTCCCTGCACTGCCTTGAAGGTCACCCTGAATCACACAACGGTGTCATCTGTGACAACCATGTGGCACCTTGAGGGAAAGCCACAGATCCCTGTGTCAACTGGTCGTGAAGCCTGACACTGCTGCTATAGCTTGGGAGGTAAACGGACGTGCACGTCTCCACTTGAGAAGAGTTCTGACTCTCCTGTGGAGACTTCAGAGGAACCCCAAGATCCATGTCAGCACTGGAGAAGAAACCTCAGGTTCTGGCTGCGGTTCCAGACGACTACCTAGGACCCGACACTGACTGGACAGGATTCCCGAGGGGCCCCTCGCAACTCATATGGAGACTGGTCTTTTCTGGGGCCATGCCAGCGTGTCCCTGAGATCCCCATTGTAACTGGAGAGGGACTTGCCGCACTTCAAGAAAAACCAGGAGGTTCTCCCCTGCAGGCGAGATGAGTCCCTTTTCTGCTTTGGCATCATGAGGGAAATCACGCATTCCCACTTGAACCTCGAAAGTGTCCTTCCCACACTTGCTGCAACTCAAGAAGTTACCCGACATACCCGTCCCCACGCGGGAGGAACACTGAAGTTCCTGGCACAACTCAGAAGGAGCCCCGTATCCCCCTCATGAGCTCGAGATGAGGGGCCCTTTCCCTGCTTCGTCGGGAAAGGATTCCCGCCGTTCCTGTCGCATCTCAAGTGGTGGCGCTCTGAACAAGAAAGCTGAGATTTTCAGGGGTCAAGCGAACATACTAAAAGTCCCCCAGATGTCTCAGTCCACTCCAGATGAACCTGATTTCCCTGCACTACCTCGAGTGCCACCCGCGTATCACCTCACACAACGGTGTCTCGTGCCACAGCCCTGTGGACATCTAGAGGGAAAGACAAAGATCCCTGGGTCAACTCGACGGGAAGCCTGACACAGCTGCTACAGCTCGGGAGGAAAGCGGAAGTGCATGTAACCACAGGTGACGAGGCCTGACACCCTTGGGGAGACTCCAGAGGAACCCCAAGATCCATGCCAGCACTGCAGAGGAAAACTCAGGTTCCAGCTTCAGCTCCAGATGGGGACTTAGGACCCAGCACCGACTGGAGGAGTATCCAGAGGGGCCCATCGCAACTCGCACTGAGACTGGCCTTTCCTGAGGCCACGCTAGCGGGTCCCTGAGGTCCCTGTCGTAACTCGAGAGGGACCTGCCCGAACTCGAGAAAAGCAAGGAGATTCTCCCCTCCAGGCGAGATGAGGCCGTTTTCTGCTGCAGCATCCCGAGAGAAATCACGCCTTCCCACCTGTAACTCAAAGGGTCCTGCACACCCTTGCTGCAACTCAAGTAGTTCCCCAACATACCCATCTCCACTCGAGAGGAACACTGAGGGTCCCACCACAACTCAAGAGGAGCCCCTTTTCCCCCTCCTCCTCTCGAGATGAGAGTTCCTTTCCCTGGTTCGTTGGGAAAGGATTCCCACCGTTCCCATCGCATCTCAGGAGGTGGCGCTCTCAACAGTAAAGCCTAGATCTCCAGGGGTCATGCCAACACACTAAAAATCCTCCAGATGTCTCAGTCCAGTCCAGATGAACCTGATTTCCCACACTACCCTGAGTGTCACCCGTTTATCGCCTCACACCACTGTGGCTCGTGCCACAGCCCTGTGGCATCCTAATGGAAAGACAGAGATGCCTGTTTCAACTCGACGGGAAGACTGACACTGCTGCTACAGGTCGTGAGAAATGAATACGTGCATGTAACCACAGAAGACGAAGCCTGACTCCACTGAGGAGACTCGAGAGGAACCCCAGGATCCATGTCAGCACTGGAGAGGAAATCTCAGGTTCCAGCTTCGGCTCCAGCTGGGGCCTTAGGATCCGGCACCGAATGGAGAGGAATCCAGAAAGGCCCCTCTCAACTTGCATGGAGACTGGTCTTTTCTGAGGCCACATGAGCATGTCCCTGAGGTGCTCGTCATAATGCAACTCAAGAATTTCCCCGACATACCCATCTCCACTCGAGAGGAACACTGAGGGTCCCACTACAACTCAAGAGGAGCCTCCTTTCCCCCTCTTCTGCTCTAGATGAGGGTTCCTTTACCTGCTTTGTCGAGAAAGGATTTTGGCGTTTTGAAACTTGTCGAGGCCTGCTCCCCTGGGGAGACTCCAGAAGAACCCCAAGATCCATGAAAGCACTGGAGAGGAAACCGCAGGTTACAACTTCAGATCCAGACAGGGACTTAGGACCCGACAACAACTGGAGAGGAATCCTGAGGGGCCCCTCTCAACTCACACAGAAACTGGCCTTTCCTGAGGTCACGCGAGCGGGTCTCTGATGTCCCCATCGAGGTCGTGAGGGACCTGCCGCAACTCGAGAAAAACCAGGAGGTTCTCCCCTCCAGGTGAGATGAGGTCGTTTTCTGCTGTGGCATCCCAAGAGAAATCACGCCTTCCCTCCTGAACCTCAAAAGTTCTTTCACATGCTTGCTGAACTCAAGAAGTTCCTCGACATACACGTTTCCACTCAAGAGGAACACTGAGGGTCCCACCACAACTCAAGAGTGGCCCCCTTTCCCCATCCTCCACTCCAGATGAGGGTTCCTTTCCCTGTTTCATCGGGAAAGCATTCTGGCGTTCCCGTCGCACAGCAAGAGGATGTGCTGTCAACAGGAAAGTCGAGAGTAACTGAGGGGTCATGCCACCATTCCAAAAGACCCCCAAATGTCTCAGTCCACTCCAGATGAACCTGATTTCCCTGCCCTGCCTTGAAGGTCACCCCTAGCATTGAATCACACCACGGTGGCATGTGCGACAGCCCAGTGGCACCTCAAGTGAAAGCCACAGATCCCTGTGTCAAACTGTCAGAAAGCTTGACACTGCTGCTAAAATTCGGGAGGATAATGGACGTGTATGTCTCCACTCAAATAGAGTCCTGACTGTCCTGTGGAGACTCCAGAGGAACCCCAAGATCCATGNGAGAGGAACTCCAGGGGTCATGCCACCATTCCAAAAGACCCCCAAATGTCTCAGTCCACTCCAGATGAACGTGATTTCCCTGCCCTGCCTTGAAGGTCACCCCGAGCATTGAATCACACCACAGTGGCACGGACCACATCCCTCTGACACCCGTGGGAAAGCCACAGATCCCTGTGTCAACTCGTCGGGAAGCCTGACACTGCTGCTACAGCTCCGGAGGAAAACAGACATGTATTTCTCCACTCGAGAAGAGTCCTGACTCTCCTGTGGAGACTCCAGAGGAACTCCAAGATCCATGTCAGCACTGGAGAGGAAACCTCATGTTCTGGCCGCAGTTCCAGACGAGGACCTAGGACCCGACACTGACTGGACAGGAATCCCGAGGGGCCCCTCACAACTCGCATGGAGTCTGGTCTTTTCTGAGACCATGCCAGCGGGTCCCTGAGGTCCCCATCGTATCTTGAGAGGGACCAGCCGCAACTCAAGAAAAACCAGGCGATTCTCCCATGCAGGCGAGATGAGGCCCTTTTCTGCTGCGGTGTCTCGAGTGAAATCACGCCTTCCCTCTTGAAGCTCACAAGGGTCCTTCCCACTCTTGCTGCAACTCAAGAAGTTCCCTGACATACCTGTCTCCATGCGGGAGGAACTCTGATGTTCCTGGCACAACTCGAGGATCCCCATTTCCCCCTCGTGAGCTGCAGATGAGGGTTCCTTTCCCTGCTTCTTCGGGAATGGATTCCCGCCATTCACATCGCATCTCAAGAGGTGGCGCTCTCAACAGGAAAGCCAAGATCTCCAGGAGTAGTGCCAACATAATAAAGTACCCAGATGTCTCAGTCCATTCCTGATGAAACTGATTTCCCTGCACTACCTCGAGTGTCACCCGCGTATCGCCTCACAACAGGGTGGCCTGTGCCACAGCCCTGTGGCATCTCGAAGGAGAGACAGAGATCCCTGTGTCAACTTTACAGGAAGACTGACACTGCTGCTACAGCTCGGGCGGAGAGCAAACGTGCATGTAACCACAGGAGACGAGGCCTGACTCCCCTGGGGAGATTCCAGAGGAACCCCAAGTTCCATGCCAACACTGGAGAGGAAACCTCAGTTTCCAGCTTCGGCTGCAGATGGGGATTTAGGACCCGGCACCAACTGGAGAGGAATCCCGAAGGACCCCTCTAACCTTGCATGGGGACTGGCCTTTTCTGAGGCCACACGAGCGGGTGCCTGATTTCCCCATTGTAACTCAAGAGAGACATGCCACAACTCGAGAAAAACCAGGAGGTTCTCCCCTCCAGGTGAGAGGAGGCCGTTTTCAGCTCCAGCATCCCGAGAGAAATAACGCCTTACCTCCTGAATCTCAAAGGGTCCTTCCCACACTTGCTGCAACTCAAGAAGTTACCCGACATACCCGTCCCCACGCGGGAGGAACACTGAAGTTCCTGGCACAACTCAGAAGGAGCCCCGTATCCCCCTCATGAGCTCGAGATGAGGGGCCCTTTCCCTGCTTCGTCGGGAAAGGATTCCCGCCGTTCCTGTCGCATCTCAAGTGGTGGCGCTCTGAACAAGAAAGCTGAGATTTTCAGGGGTCAAGCGAACATACTAAAAGTCCCCCAGATGTCTCAGTCCACTCCAGATGAACCTGATTTCCCTGCACTACCTCGAGTGCCACCCGTGTATCACCTCACACAACGGTGTCTCGTGCCACAGCCCTGTGGACATCTAGAGGGAAAGACAAAGATCCCTGGGTCAACTCGACGGGAAGCCTGACACAGCTGCTACAGCTCGGGAGGAAAGCGGAAGTGCATGTAACCACAGGTGACGAGGCCTGACACCCTTGGGGAGACTCCAGAGGAACCCCAAGATCCATGCCAGCACTGCAGAGGAAAACTCAGGTTCCAGCTTCAGCTCCAGATGGGGACTTAGGACCCAGCACCGACTGGAGGAGTATCCAGAGGGGCCCATCGCAACTCGCACTGAGACTGGCCTTTCCTGAGGCCACGCTAGCGGGTCCCTGAGGTCCCTGTCGTAACTCGAGAGGGACCTGCCCGAACTCGAGAAAAGCAAGGAGATTCTCCCCTCCAGGCGAGATGAGGCCGTTTTCTGCTGCAGCATCCCGAGAGAAATCACGCCTTCCCACCTGTAACTCAAAGGGTCCTGCACACCCTTGCTGCAACTCAAGTAGTTCCCCAACATACCCATCTCCACTCGAGAGGAACACTGAGGGTCCCACCACAACTCAAGAGGAGCCCCTTTTCCCCCTCCACCT
>SJYH01007779.1:0-38186 GCA_006408735.1 Sylvicapra grimmia | reverse complement strand
ACAACAGGAAAGCCGAGATCTCCAGGGGTCAAGCGAACATACTAAAAGTCCCCCAGATGTCTCAGTCCACTCCAGATGAACCTGATTTCCCTGCACTACCTCGAGTGCCACCCGCGTATCACCTCACACAACGGTGTCTTGTGCCACAGCCCTGTGGACATCTAGAGGGAAAGACAAAGATCCCTGGGTCAACTTGACGGGAAGACTGACACATCTGCTACAGCTCGGGAGGAAAGTGGACGTGCATGTAACCACAGGAGATGAGGCCTGACACCGCTGGGGAGACTCCAGAGGAACCCCAAGATCCATGCCAGCACTGCAGAGGAAAACTCAGGTTCCAGCTTCAGCTCCAGATGGGGACTTAGGACCCAGCACCGACTGGAGGAGTATCCAGAGGGGCCCCTCTCAACTCGCACTGAGACTGGCCTTTCCTGAGGCCACGCTAGCGGGTCCCTGTGGTCCCTGTCGTAACTCGAGAGGGACCTGCCGCAACTCGAGGAAAACCAGGAGATTCTCCCCTCCAGGCGAGATGAGGTCGTTTTCTGCTGCAGCATCCCGAGAGAAATCACGCCTTCCCACCTGTAACTCAAAGGGTCCTGTACACCCTTGAGGCAACTCAAGTAGTTCCCCAACATACCCATCTCCACTCGAGAGGAACACTGAGGGTCCTACCACAACTTAAGAGGGGCACCCTTTCTCCCTCCTCCACTCCAGATGTGGGTTCCTTTCCCTGGTTCTTCGGGAAAGGATTCTGGTGTTCCCGTCGCACAGCAGGAGGATGTGCTCTCAATAGGAAAGTCGAGAGAAACTCCAGGGGTGGTGCCACCATTCAAAAAGACCCCAAAATGTCTCAGTCCACTCCAGATGAACCTGATTTCCCTGCACTGCCTCGAAGGTCACCCCGATCATCGAATCACACCACGGTGGCACGTGAGACAGCCCTGTGGAATCTCAAGAGAAAACCACAGATCCCTGTGTCAAGCCCTTCGGGAAGCCTGACACTGCTGATACAGCTTGGGTGGAAAACGGATGTGTATGTCTCCACTCGAGAAGAGTCCTGACTCTCCTGTGGAGACTCCAGATGGACCCCAAGATCCATGTCAGCACTGGAGAGGAAACCTCAGATTCTGGCCGCAGGTCCAGACGAGGACCTAGGACCCAACACTGACTGGAGAGTAATCCCGAAGGGCCCCTTGCAGCTCACATGGAGACAGGTCTTTCCTGAGGCCACTCCAGTGGGTCCCTGAGGTCCCCGTCGTAACACGAGAGGGACGTGCCACAACTCGAGAAAAGCCAGGAGGTTCTCCCCTGCAGGCGAGATGAGACCCTTTACTGCTGCAGCGTCTCAAGGGAAATCACACCTTCTCTCTTGAACCTCGCGAGTGTCCTTCCCACCCTTGCTGCACCTCAAGAAGTTCCCCGACATACCCATCCCACATGGGAGGAACACCGAGGGTCCCGGTACAATGCAGGAGGTGCCCCATTTCCACTTCATGAGCTCCAGATGAGGGTCCCTTTCCCTGCTTCTTCGGGAAAGGATTCCCGCCATTCCCTTCACATCTCAAGTGGTGGCACTTTTAACAGGAAGCCGAAATCTCCAGGGGTGGTGCCAAAATACTAAAAGTCCTCCAGATGTCTCAGTCTACTCCAAATGACCCTTATTTCCCTGCACTACCTCGAGTGTTACCCGCGTATTGCCTCACACCATGGTGGCTCGTGCCACAGCCCTGTAGCATCTAGAGGGAAAGACAGAAATCCCTGGGTCAACTTGAAGGTAAGCCTGACACTACTGTTACCACTTGGGAGGAAAGCGGACATGCATATAACCACAGAAGACGAGGCCTGACTCCCCTGGGGAGACTCCAGAAAAAAACCAGGATCTATGCCAGAACTGGAAAGGAAATCCCAGGTTCCAGATTTGGCTCCAGACGGGGAGTTAGGACCCAACAACAACTGGAGAGGAATCCCGAAGGGCCCCTCTCAACTCGCACGGAGACTGGCTATTCCTGAGGCCATGGGAGCGAGTCCCTGAGGTCCCTGTCGTAACTCGAGAGGGACCTACCGCAACTCGAGTAAAACCAGGAGGTTTTCCCCTACAGGCGATATGAGGCCGTTTTCTGCTGAGGCAATCCGAGAGAAATGACGGCTTCCCTCCTGTAACTCAAAGGGTACAACCCTTGTGGCAACTCAAGAAGTTCCCCGACATACCCATCTCAACTCGACAGGAACACTGAGGGTCCTGCCACAACTCCAGAGGGGCCCCCTTTCCCCCTCCTCCGCTCCAGATGAGGGTTCCTTTCCCTGTTTCACTGGGAAAGGTTTCTGGCGTTCCCGTCACACAGCAAGAGGACGTGCTCTCAACATGAAAGTCGAGAGAAACTTCAGGGTTCATACCACCATTCCAAAAGACCCCTAAATGTCACAGTCCACTCCAGATGAAACTGATTTCCCTGCCCTGCCTCGAAGATCACCCCAAGCATCGAATCACAGCACAGTGGCACGTGCGACAGCTCTGATGGCACCTCAAGGGAAAGCCACAGATCCCTGTGTCAACCCGCTGGGAAGCCTGACACTGCTGCTACAGCTCGGGAGGAAAACAGACGTGTATATCTCCACTCGAATAGAGACCTGACTCTCCTGTGGAGACTCCAGAGAAACCCAAAGGTCCATGTCAGCACTGGAGTGGAAACTTCAGATTCTGGCCATAGTTCCAGAAGATGAACTAGGACCCGACACTGACTGGAGAGGAATCCCGAGGGGTCCCTCGGAACTCACATGGAGACTGGTCTTTCCTGAGACCATGCCAGCGGATCCCTGAGGTCTCCATCAAACCCGAGAGGGACCTGACACAACTAGAGAAAAACTATGAGGTTCTTTCCCTGCAGGCGAGATGAGGCCCTTTTCTGCTGCGGCGTCTCGAGGGAAATCATGCCTTCCCTCTTGAACCTCGCGAGGGACCTTCCCACCATTGCTGGAACACAAGAAGTTCTCCGACATATACATCCCCACCAGGGAGGAACACTGAGGGTCCCAACACAACTCACGAGGAGCCCCGTTTCCCCCTCATAAGCTCGAGATGAGGGTCCCTTTCCCTGCTTCGTGGGGAAAGGTTTCCCGCCGTTCTCTTTGCGTCTCAAGAGGTGACACTCTCAACAGGAAAGCCAAGACCTCCAGTGGTTGTGCCAACATACTAAAAGTCCCCCAGATGTCTAAGTCCACTCCAGATGAACCTGATTTTGCTGCACTACCTCGAGTGTCATCCGCGTATAGCCTCACACCACGGTGGCTCGTGCCACAGCCCTGTGGCATCTCGAGGGAAAGACAGAGATCCCTGGGTCGACTCGACGGGAAGCCTGACACTGCTGCTACAGTGTCAGTGAGGAAAGCGGACGTGCATGTAACCACAGGAGACGAGGCCTGACTTCCCTGGGGAGACTCCAGAGGAACCCCAAGATCCATGCCAACACTGGAGAGGAAAACTCAGGTTCCTACTTCAGCTCCAGATGGGGACTTAGGACCCGGCAACGAATGGAGAGCAATCCCGAGGGACCCCTCTCAACTTGCAAGGAGATTGCCCTTTCCTGAGACCACGTGAGTGGTTCCCTGAGGTCCCCATCGTAAGTCGTGAGGGACCTGCCACAACTCGAGAAAAACCAGGAGGTTCTCCACTCCAGGAAAGATGAGGCCATTTTCTACTGCAGCATTCTGAGAGAAATCACGCCTTCCCTCCTGAACCTCAAAGAGTCCTCACAACCTTGCTGCAACTCAAGAAGTTCCCTGACATAACCGTCTTCACTCAAGAGGAACCCTGAGGGTCCCAGCACAACTCAATAGGGACCCCCTTTCCCCCTCCTCTGCTCCAGATGAGGGTTTCTTTACCTGCTTTGTCGGGAAAGGATTCTGGTGTTCCTGTTGCACATCAAGAGGACGTGCTTTCAACAGGAAAGTCGAGAGGAACTGAGTGGTCATGCCACCATTCCAAAAGATCCCCAAATGTCTCAGTCCACTCAAGATGAACCTGATTTCCATGCCCTGACTCGAAGGTCACCCCAAGCATCGAATCACACAATGGTGGCACATGTGACAGCCCTGTGGCACCTCGAGGGAAAGCCACAGATCCCTGTGTCAATCCGTCGGGAACCTGACACTGCTGCTACACCTCGGGAGGATAACAGACGTGTATGTCTCCACTCGAATGGAGTCCTGCCTTTCCTGTGGAGACTCCAGAGGAACCCCAAGATCCATGTCAGCACTGGAGAGGAAACCTCACGTTCTGGCAGGAGTTCCAGATGAGGAATTAGGACCCGACACTGACTGGAGAGGAATACTGAGGGGCCCCTCACAACTCAAATGGAGACTGGTCTTTCCTTAGGCTATGTGAGTGTGTCCCTAAGGTCCCCATCGTACCTCGAGAGGGACCTCCTGCAACTCGAGAAAAACAAGGAGGTGCTCCCCTGCAGGCGAGATGAGGCCCTTTTCTGCTGCGGCATCTCAAGGGAAATCACGCCTTCCCTCTTGAACCTCGCAAGGGTACTTCCCACCCTTGCTGCAACTCAAGAAGTTCCCCGACATATCCTTTCCCATGTGGGAGCAACACCGAGTGTCCCGGCACATCTCAGGAGGAGCCCTGTTTCACCCTCATGAGCTCGAGATGAGGGTCCCTTTCCCTACTTCGTTGGGAAAGGATTCCCGCTGTTCCCATCACATCTCAAGAGGTGGCACTCTCAACAGGAAAGCTGAGATCTCCAGGGGTCGTGCCAACATACTAAAAGTCCCCCAGATGTCTCAGTCCTCTCCAGATGAACCTGATTTCCCTGCACTACCTCGAGTGTCACCGTGTATCGCCTCACACCACAGTGGCTCGTGCCACAGCCCTGTGGCATCTCGAGGGAAAGACAGAGATCCCAGTGTATACTCGACGGGAAGCCTGACACTGCTGTTACAGCTTGGGAGAAAAGCGGACGTGCATGCAACCACAGGAGATGAGGCCTGACTCCCCTGGGGAGACTCCAGAGGAACCCCAAGATCCATGCCAGCACTGGAGAGGAAACCTCAGGTTCCAGCTTCGGCTCCAGACAGGGACTTAGGATCCGGCACCGTCTGGCGAGGAATCCCGAAGAGCCCCTCTCAACTCGCACAGAGACTGACCTTTCCTGAGGACACGTGAGTGGGTCCCTGAGGTCTCCATCGTAACTCGAGAGGGACCTGCCGCAACTCGAGAAAAACAAGGAGGTTTTCCCCTCCAGGCAAGATGAGGCCGTTTTCTGCTGCGGCAACCCGAGAGAAATCACCTCGTCTCTCATGAACTTCAAAGGGTCCTTCACACCCTTGCTGCAACTCAAGAAGTTCCCTGACATACCCGTCTCAACTCGACAGGAACACTGAGGGTCCCACCACAACTCAAGAGGAGCCCCTGTTCCCCTTCCTACGCTCCAGATGAGGGATCCTTTCCCTGCTTCGTTGGGAAAGGATTCTGATATTCCCATCGCAGAGCAAGAGGACATGCTCACCACAGGAAAGTCGAGAGGAACTCCAGGGTTGGTACAACCATTCCAAAAGACCCCCAAATGTCTCAGTCCACTCCAGATGAACCTGATTTCCCTGACCTGCCTCGAAGTTCACCCTGAGTTTCAAATCACACCACAGTGGCACGAGCGACATCCCTGTGGCACCTCAAAGGAAAGCCACTGATCCCTGTGTCAACACGTCGGGAAACCTGACACTGCTGCTACAGCTCGGGAGGAAAACGAACGTGTATGTCTCCATCGAATAGAGTTCTGACTGTCCTGTGGAGACTCCAGAGGAACCCCAAGATCCATGTCAGCACTGGAGAGGAAACCTCAGGTTCTTGCCGCAGTTCCAGACGAGGACCTAGGACCCAACATTGACAGGAGAGGAAACCCGAGGGGCCCCTCTCAACTCGCATGGAGACTGGTCTTTCCATAGGATACGGGAGCATGTCCCTGGGGTCCCTGTCATAACTCGAGAGGGAGTTGCAGCACCTCGAGAAAAACCAGGAGGTTTTCCCCTACAGGCTAAATGAGGCCCTTTTCTGCTGCGGCATCTGGAGGGAAATCACGCCTTCCCTCTTGAACCTCGCAAGGGTACTTCCCACCCTTTCTGCAACTCAAGAAGTTTCCCGACATACCCATTCCCACGCGGGAGAAGCACCAAGTATCCCGGCACAACTCAGGTGGAGCCCTGTTTCCCCATGGTGAGCTCGAGATTAGGGTCCTTTCCCTGCTTCATCGGGAAAGGAATCCTGCCGTTCCCATCACATCTCAAGAGGTGGCGCTCTCAACAGAAAAGCCGAGATCTCCAGGGTTCGTTCCAACATACTAAAATTCCCCCAGATGTCTCAGTCCACACCAGATGAACTTGATTTCCCTGCACTACCTCGAGAGCCACCGCATATTGCTTCATATCACGGTGGCTCGTGCCACAGCCCTGTGGCATCTCGAGGGAAAGACAGATATCCCTGGGTCAACACGATGGGAAGACTGACACTGCTGCTACAGATCGGGAGGAAAGCAGACATGCATGTAACCACAGGAGACGAGGCCTGACTCCCCTGAGGAGACTCCAGAGGAACCCCAAGATCCATGTCAGCACTGGAGAGGAAACCTCAGGTTCCATCTTCAACTCCAGATGAGGACTTAGGACCTGGCAACAACTGGAGAGGAATCCCGAAGGGCCCCTCTCAAACCGCACGGAGACTGGCCTTTCCTGAGGCCATGTTAGCGGGTCCCTGAAGTCCCCGTTGTAACTCGAGAGGGACCTGTCGCAAGTCGAGAAAAACCAGGGGATTCTCCCCTCCAGGCGAGATGAGGCCGTTTTCTGCTGCGGCATCCAGAGAGAAATCACGCGTTTTCACCTGTAACTCAAAGGGTCCTTCACACCCTTGCTGCAACTCAAGAAGTTCCCCGATATACCTGTCTCCACTCTAGAGAAACACTGAGTGTCCCAAAACAACTAGAGAGGGGCTCCCTTTCCCCCTTCTCCACTCCAGATGATGGTTCCTTTCCCTGCTTCATCAGGAAAGGATTCTGGCATTCCCATCACATAGCAAGAGGACGTGCTCTAAACAGAATTGTCGAAAGGAACTCCAGGGGTAGTGTAACCATTCCAAAAGACCCCCAAATGTCTTAGTCCACTCCAGATGAACCTGATTTCCCTGCCCTGACCGAAAGGTCACCCTGAGCATCGAATTACACCACGGTGGCACTTGCGACAGCCCTGTGGCACCTCGAGGGAAAGCCACAGTTCCTTGTGTCAACCTGTCAGGAAGCCTGATACTGCTGCTTCAGCTTGGGAGGAAAACGGAGGTGTATGTCTCCACTCAAGAAGAGTCCTGACTCNCATCACATAGCAAGAGGACGTGCTCTAAACAGAATTGTCGAAAGGAACTCCAGGGGTAGTGTAACCATTCCAAAAGACCCCCAAATGTCTCAGTCCACTCCAGATGAACCTGATTTCCCTGCCCTGACCGAAAGGTCACCCTGAGCATCGAATTACACCACGGTGGCACTTGCGACAGCCCTGTGGCACCTCGAGGGAAAGCCACAGTTCCTTGTGTCAACCTGTCAGGAAGCCTGATACTGCTGCTTCAGCTTGGGAGGAAAACGGAGGTGTATGTCTCCACTCAAGAAGAGTCCTGACTCTCCTGTGGAGACTCCAGAGGAACACTAAGATCCATGTCAGCACTGGAGAGGAAACCTTAGGTTCTGGGTGCAGTTCCAGTTGAGGACCTAGGACCCGACACTGACTGGAGAGGAATCCCGAGGGGCACCTCGCAACTCGCATGGAGACTGGTCTTTCCTGAGACTATGCCAGCGGGTCCCTGAGGGCCCCATCGTAACTCGAGAGGGACCTGCCGCAGCTCGAGAAAAAACAGTAGGTTCTCCCCTCCAGGCGAGATAAGGCAGTTTTCTGCTGCGGCATCCCGAGAGAAATCACTCCTTCCCTCCTGAACCTCAAAGGGTCCTTCCCACCCTTGCTGCAACTCAAGAAGTTCCCGACATACCCATCTCCACTTGAGAGGAACACTGAGAGTCCTGCCACAACTCAAGAGGGGCTCCCTTTCCCCCTCCTCCACTCCAGATGAGGGTTCCTTTCCCTGCTTCATCGGGAAAGGATTCTGGTATTACTGTCGCACAGCAAGAGGATGTGCTCTCAACAGGAATGTTGAGAGGAACTCCAGGAGTGGTGCCACCATTCCAAAAGACCCCCAAATGTCTAAGTCCACTCCAGATGAACCTGATTTCCCTGCCCTGCCTCGATGATCACTCCCAGCATCGAATCACACCATGGTGAAAAGGCAAAAGCCCTGGGGAACCTTGAGGGAAAGCCACAGATCCCTGTGTCAACCCTCAGGAAGCCTGACACTGCTGCTTCAGCTCAGGAGGAAAACGGACGTGTATGTCTCCATTCGAGACGAGTCCTGACTCTCCTGTGGAAACTCCAGAGGTACCCTAAGATCCATGTCAGCACTGGTGAGGAAACCTCAGGTTCTGGCCGCAGTTCCAGATGAGGACCTAGGACTTGAAAAGACTGGAGAGGAATCCCGAGGGGCCCCTTGCAACTCGCATGGAGACTGGTCTTTCCTGAGGCCATGCAAGCAGGTCTCTGAGGTCCCCATCGTAACTCGAGAGAGACCTGCCGCAACTCGAGAAAAACCATGAGGTTCTTTCCCTGCAGGCGAGATGAGGCCGTTTTCTGCTGCGGCATCTCGAGGGAAGTCACGCCTTCAATCTTGAAACTCGCAAGGTTCCTTCCCACCCTTGATGCAACTCAAGAAGTTCCCCGACATACCCATCCCCACGTGGGAGGAAAACCGAGGGTCCTGGCACAATGCAGGAGGAGCCCCGTTTGCCCCTTGTGAGCTCGAGATGAGGGTCCCTTTCCTTGCTACTTCAGGAAAGAATTGCCTCTGTTCCCGTCGCATCTCGTGGTGACACTCTCAACAGGAAAGGCAAGATCTCCAGGGGTTGTGCCAACAAGCTAAAAGTCCCCCAGATGTCTCAGTCCACTCCAGACGAACCTGATTTCACTGTACTACCTCGAGTGTCACCCGCGTATCCACTCTCACCATGGTGGCTCGTGCCACAGCCCTGTGGCATCTTGAGGGTAAGACAGAGATCGCGGGGTCAACTCGATGGGAATGCTGACACTGCTGCTACTGCTCAGGAGGAAAGCGGACGTGCATGTAACCACAGGACACGAGGCTTAACTCCCCTGGGGAGACTCCAGAGGAACCCCAAGATCCATGCCAACACTGGAGAGGAAACCACAGGTTCCAGCTTCGGCTCCAGATGGGGACTTAGGACCCGGCACTGACTGGAGAGGAATCACGAGGGGCCCCTCTCAACTCGCATGGAGACTGGCCTTTCCTGAGGCCACACGAATGGGTCCCTGAGATCCCCATCATAACTTGAGAGGGACCTACAGCAACTCAAGAAAAACCAGGAAGTTTTCCCCTGCAGGAGACATGAGGCCGTTTTCTGCTGCGGTGTCTCGAGGGAATTCACGCCTTCCCTCTTGAACCTCGCAAGGGTATTTCCCACCCTTGCTGCAACTCAAGAAGTTCCCCGACATACCCGTCCCCATGTGGGAGGAAAACCAAGGTCCTTGCACATCTCAGGAGGAGGCCCGTTTCCCTCTCATGAGCTCGAGATGAGGGTCCCTTTCCCTGCTGCATCGGGAAAGGATTCCCACCGTTCCCGTTGCATCTCAAGAGGTGGTGCTCTCAACAGGATTGCCGAGATCTCCAGGGGTTGTGCCAACATACTAAAACTTCCCCAGATGTCTCAGTCCACTCCAGATGAACATGATTTCACTGTACTACCTCGAGTGTCACCCGCGTATCCACTCTCACCATGGTGGCTCTTGCCACAGCCCTTTGGCATCTCCAGGGAAAGATAGAGATCCCTGGGTCAACTCGACGGGAATGCTGACACTGATGCTACAGTGCGGGAAGAAAGCAGACGTGCTTGCAACCACAGGAGACAAGGCCTGACTCCCCTCGGGAGACTCCAGAGGAACCCCAAAATCCATGCCAGCACTGAAGAGGAAACCTCAGTTCCCAGCTTCGCCTCCAGATGGGGACTTAGGACCCGGCACCGACTGGAGAGGAATCCCGAGGGGCCCCTCTCAACTCGGACGGAGACTGGTCTTTCCTGAGGCTACGCGAGCGGGTCCCTGAGGTCCCCGTCGTAACTCGAGAGGGACCTGCTGCAACTCGAGAAAAACCAGGAGGTTCTCCTCTGCAGGCGAGATGAGGCCGTTTTCTGCTGCGACATCCTGAGAGAAATCACGCCTTCCCTCCTGAACTTCAAAGGGTCCTTCACACCCTTGCTGCAACTCAAGAAGTTTCCCGACATACCCACCTGCACTCGAGAGGAACACTGGGGGTCCCACCACAACTCAAGTTGGGCCCCAACTGCCCCTCCTCCACTCCAGATGAGGGTTCCTTTCCCTGCTATGTTGAAAAAGGATTCTGGCATTCCTGTCGCACAGCAACAGGACGTGCTCTCAACAGGAAAGTTGAGAGGAACTCCAGGGGTCGTGCCACCATTCCAAAAGACCCGCCAAATGTCTCAGTCCACTCCAGATGAACCTGATTTCCCTGCCCATTCTCGAGTGTTCACCCGCATAACGCCTCACACCACAGTGGCTCGTGCCACAGCCCTGTGGCATCTCGAGGGAAAGACAGAGATCCCTGGGTCAACTCGTTGGGAAGACTGAAACTGCTGCTACAGCTCGGGAAGAAAACGGATGTGTATGTCTCCACTCGAGAAGAGTTCTCACTCTCCTGTGGACAACCCAGAGGAACCCCAAGATCCATGTCAGTGCTGGAGAGGAAACCTCAGTTTCTGACCGCAGTTCCAGACGAGGACCTAGGACCTGACACTGACTGAAGAGGAATCCCGCGGGGCCCTTGCAACTTGCATGGAGACTGGTCTTTCCTGAGGCCATGCCAGTGGGTCCCTGAGGTCCCCGTCATAACTCGAGAGGGACCTGCTGCAACTCGAGAAAAACCAGGAGGTTCTCCTCTGCAGGAGAAATGAGGCCGTTTACTGCTGCAGCATCCTGAGAGATATCACGCCTTCCCTCCTGAACCTCAAAGGGTCCTTCACACCCTTGCTGCAACTCAAGAAGTTCCCCGACATACCCATCTCCACTCGAGAGGAACACTAAGGGTCCCACCACAACTCAGTGGGAGTCCCCTTTCCCCCTCCTTCACTGCAGATGAGGGTTCCTTTCCCTGCTTCGTCGGGAAAGGTTTCTGGAATTCCCGTTGGACAGCAAGAGGACGTGCTCTCAAAAGGAAAGTATAGACGAACTCCAGGAGTCGTGTCACCATTCCAAAAGACCCCAAATGTCTCAGTCCACTCCAGATGAAACTGATTTCCCTGCCCTGCCTCGAAGGTCACTCCAAGCATTGAATCAAACCACGGTGGCAGGTGTGACAGCCCTGTTGCACCTTGAGGGAAAGCCACAGATCCCTGTGTCAACTCGTGGGGAAGCCTGACACTGATGCTACAGATCGGGACAAAACGGACTTGTATGTGTCCACTCGAGAAGAGTCCTGACTCTCCTGTAGAGACTCCAGAGGAACCCCAAGATCCATGTCAGCACTGGAGAGGAAACCTCAGGTTCTGGCTGCAGTTCCAGATGTGTACCTAGGACCCGACACTGACTGGAGAGGAATCCTGAGGGGCCCCTTGCAACTCGCATGGATACTGGTCTTTCCTGAGGCCACGCCAGCGGGTCCCTGAGGTCCCCGTCGAAACTCGAGAGGGACCTGCCACAACTCGAGAAAAACCAGGAGGTTCTCCCCTGCAGGCGAGATGAGGCCCTTTTCTGCTGTGGCATCTAAAGGGAAATCACGCCTTCCCTCTTGAACCTCGCAAGCATCCTTTTCACCCTTGTTGCAACTCAAGAATTTCCCCGACATACCCATCCCCACGCGGGGGAAACACCGAGGGTCCCGGCACAACACAGGAGACCCGTTTACCCCTCGTGAGATCGAGATGAGGGACCATTTCCCTGCTTAGTTGGGAAAGGATTACCGCAATTCCCGTTTCATCTCAAGAGGTGGCACTCTCACCAGGAAAGCCGACATCTCGAGGGGTCATGCCAACATACTAAAAGTCCCCCAGATGTCTCACTCCACTCCAGATGAACCTGATTTCCCTGCACTACCTCGAGTGTCACCCGCGTTTTCCCTCACACCATGGTGGCTTGTGCCACAGCCCTGTGTCATCTCGAGGGAAAGACAGAGATCCCTGGGTCAACTCGGCGGGAAACCTGACACTGCTGCTACAGCTCAGGAGGAAAGCTGATGTGCATGTAACCACAGGAGACAAGGCCTGACTCCACTGGGGAGACTCCAGAGGAAACACCATATCCATGCCTGCAGTGGAGAGGAAACCTCAGGTTCCAGCTTTGGCTCCAGATGGGGACATAGGACCTGGCACTGACTGGAGAGGAATCCTGAGGGGCCCCTCTCACTCGCACAGAGACTGGCCTTTCCTGAGGCCACTCGAGTGGGTACCTGAGGTCCCTGTCGTAACTCAAGAGGGACCTGCTGCAATTCGAGGAAAATCAGGAGGTTCACCCCTCCAGGCAAGATGAGGCCGATATCTGCTGCGGCATCCTGAGAGAAATCAAGCCTTCCCTCCTGAACCTCAGAGTCCTTCACACCCTTGCTGCAACTCAAGATCTTCCCCGACATACCAGTCTCCACTCGAGAGAAACACTGTGGGTCCCACCACAATTCAAGAGGAGCCTCCATTCACCCCCCCTCTGCTCCAAATGAGGGTTCCTTTCCCTGCTTCGTCGGGAAAGTATTCTGGTGTTCCCGTCGCACAGCAAGGGGACATGCTCTCAATAGGAAAGTTGAGAGGAAATCCCAGAGTCGTGCCACCATTCCAAAAGACACCCAAATGTCTCAGTCCACTCCAGATGAATCTGATTACCATGCCCTTTCTCGAAGGTCACCCCGAGCATCGAATCACACCATGGTGGCATCTGCGACAGCCCTGTGGCACCTCGAGGGAAAGCCACAGATCCCTGTGTCAACTCGTCGGGAAGCCTGACACTGCTGCTACAGCTTGGGAGGAAAACGGACGTGTATGTCTCCAGTCGAGAAGAGTCCTGACTCTCCTGTGGAGACTCCAGAGGAACCCCAAGATCCATGTCAGCACTGGAGAGGAAAGCTAAGTTTCTGGCCGCAGGTCAATACGAGGACCTAGGACCCGACACTGACTGGAGAGGAATCCCGAGGGGCCCCTCACAACTCACATGGAGACTGGTCTCCCCTGAGGCCAGGCCAGCGGGTCCCTGAGGTCCCCGTCGTAACTCGAGAGGGACCTGCCGCAATTCGAGAAAAGACAGTAGGTTCTCCCTCCAGGCAAAATGAGGCACTTTTCTGCTGTGGCGTCTCGAGGGAAATCACGCCTTCCTTCTTGAACCTCGTAAGCGTCCTTTTCATTCATGCTGCAAGACAAGAAGTTCCCTGACATACCGTCCCCAGGCGGGAGGAAAACATTGGGACCCAGTACAACTCAGCAGTAGCCCCATTTCCTGCTCGTGAGCGCGAGATGAGGGTCCCTTTCCTTGCTTGGTCGGGAAAGGATTCCCAGCGTTCCCATCGCATCTCAAGAGGTGGCGCTCTCAACAGGAAAGCTGAGATCTATAGGGGTCATGCCAACATACTAAAAGTCCCCCAGATGTCTCGGTCCACTCCAGATGAACCTGATTTCCCTACACTTCCTTGAGTGTCACCCGCGTATCACCTCACACCACGGTGGCTCCTGCCACAGCCCTGTGGCATCTCGAGGGAAAGACAGAGATCCCTTGGTCAACTCGACGGGAATACTGACACTGCCGCTACAGCTCGGGTGGAAAGCGGACGTGCAAGTAACAACAGGAAATGAGGCCTGAGTCCCCTGGGGAGACTCCAGAGGTATCCCAAGATCCATAAAGCAGCACTGGAGAGGAAACCTCAGATTCTGGCTGCAATTACAGACGAGGACATGGAACCTGTCAATGACTGGAGAGGAATCCCGAGGGCACCCTCGCAACTTGCATGGAGACTGGACTTTCCTGAGGCCACACCAGCGGGTCCTTGCAGTCCCTGTTGTAACTGAGAGGCACCTGCCGCAACTCGAAAAAAAGCAGGAAGTTCTCTCCTGCAGCCGAGATGAGGCCCTTTTCTGCTGCAGCAATTCGAGGGAAATCACGCCTTCCCTCTTGAACCTTGCAAGTGTCCTTCCCACCCTTGCTGCAACTCAAGAAGTTCCCTGACATAACCGTCCCCACGCGGGAAGAAAACCGAGGGTCCCGGCACAATTCAGGAGGAGCCCCGTTTCCCCCTCGTGGACTCGATTTGATGGTCCCTTTACCTGCTTCGTCGGTAAAGGATTCCCGCCGTTCCCATCGCATTTCAAGAGGTGGCGCTCTCAACAGGAAAGCCGAGATCTCCAGGGGTCGTGCCAACATAATAAAAGTCCCCCAGATGTCTCAGTCTACTCCAGATGAACCTGATTTCCCTGCACTACCTCCAGTGTCAGCCACGTATCGCCTCACACCACGGAGGCTCGTGACTCAGCCCTGTGGCATCTCGAGGGAAAGACAGAGATCCCTGGGTCAACTCGAAGGGAAGCCTGACACTGCAGCTACAGCTCAGGAGGAAAGCATACGTGCGTGTAACCACAGGAGACGAGGCCTGATTCCCCTGGGGAGACTCTAGTAGAACCACAAAATCAATGCCAGCACTGGAGAGGAAACCTTAGGTTCCAGCATCGGCTCCAGATGGGGACTTAGGACCCAGCACCGACTTGAGAGGAATCCCGAGGGGCCCCTCTCTACTCACACAGAGACTGGCCTTTTGTGAGGCCACGAGAGCGGGTCCCTGAAGTCCCCATCGTAACTAGAGAGAGACCTGCTGCAACTTGAGAAAAACCAGGAGGTTCTTCCCTCCAGGCGAGATGAAACCATTTTCTGCTGGGGCATCCCAGGAGAAATCACGCCTTCCCGCCTGAACCTCAAAGGGTCCTTCACACCCTTGCTGTAACTCAAGAAGTACCCGACATACCTGTCTGCACTCGAGAGGAACACTGAGGGTCCCACTACAACTTAAGAGGAGCCCTGTTTCCCCCTCGTGAGCTCGAGATGAGGGTTCGTTTACCTGCTTCATCGGGAAAGGTTTCTTGTATTCCTGTCACACAGCAAGAGGATGTGCTCTCAACAGGAAATTCGAGAGAAATTCCAGGGGTCGTGCCACCATTCCAAAAGACCCCCAAATGTCTCAGTCCACTCCAGATGAACATGATTTCCCTGCTCTGCCCTGAAGGTCACCCCAAGCATCGAATCACACCACGGTGGCACATGCAACAGCCTTGTGGCACCATGAGGGAAAGCCACAGATCCCTGTGTCTATTCATCGGGAAGCCTGACATTGTTGCTGCATCTCCGGAGGAAAACGGACGTGTATGTCTCCACTCGAGAAGATTCCTGACTCTCCTGTGGAGACTCCAGAGGAACCCCAAGATCCTTGTCAGCACTGTAGAGGAAACCTCAGGTTCTGGCCACATTTCCAGACGAGGACCTAGGAACCGACAGTGACTGGACAGGAATCCTGAGGGGCCCCTCGCAACTCGCATGGAGACTGGTCTTTCCTGAGGCCACGCCAGCGGGTCCCTGAGGTCCCCGTCGTAACTCAATTGCGATCTGCCGCAACTCTAGAAAAACCAGGAGGTTCTCCTCTGAAGGCGCGATGAGGCCCTTTTCTGCTGTGGTGTCTCGAGGGAAAGCATGCCTTACCTCTTGAAACTCGCAAGGGTCCTTCCCACCATTGCTGCAACTCAAGAAGTTCCCCGACATACCTGTCCCCACGCAAGAGGAACACCGAGGGTCCTGGCACAACTCAAGAGGAGCCCCGTTTCCCCCTTGTGAGTTCAAGATGAGGGTCCTTTTCCCTGCTTCATCGGTAAAGGATTCCCACCATTCCTGTCGCATCTCAAGAGGTGGTGCTATCAACAGCAAAGCCGAGATCTCCACGGGTCATGCCAACATACTAACAGTCCCCCAGATGTCTCAGTGCACTCCAGGTGAACCTGATTTCCCTGCACTACCTGGAGTGTCACCCGCGTATCGTCTCACACCACGGTGGCTCATGCCACAGCCCTGTGGCATCTCGAGGGAAAGACAGGGATCCCTGGGTCAACTTGACAGGAAGTCTGACACTGCTACTACAGCTCTGGAGGAAAGCGGACATGCATGTAATCACAGGAGACGAGGCCTGATTCCCACAGGGAGACTCCAGAGGAACCCCAAGATCCACACCCACACTGGAGAGGAAATCTCAGGTTCCAGCTTTGGCTCCAGACGAGGATTTAGGACCCAGCACCGACTGGAGAGGAATCCCGAGTGGCCCCTCTCAACTCGCACAGAGACTGGCCTTTCCCGAGGCCACGTGAGTGGGTCTCGGATGTCCCCATCATAACTCGAAAGGGACCTGCCACAACTCGAGAAAAACCAGGACGTTCTCCCCTCCAGGCGAGATAAAGCAGTTTTCTGCTGCAGCATCCCAAGAGAAATCATGCTTTCCCTCTTGAACCTCACAGGGTCCTTCACACCCTTGCTGAAACTCAAGAAGTTCCCCAATATACCCGTCTCCTCTCGAGAGGAACACTGAGGGTCCCACCACAACTCAAGAGGAGCCCCTTTTCCCATCCTCCTCTCCAGATGAGGGTTCCTTTCCCTGCTTCATCGGGAAAGGATTCTCGCGTTCCTGTGGCATGGCAAAATGACGTGCTCTCAACAGGAAAGACGAGAGGAACTCCAGGGGACGAGCCTCCATTCCAAAAGACCCCCAAATGTCTCAGTCCACTCCAGATGAACCTGATTTCCCTGCCCTGCGCTGAAGGTCACCCCGAGCATCGAATCACACCACGGTGGCACGTGCGACAGCCCTGTGGCACCTCAAGGGAAAGCCACAGATCCCTGTGTCAACTTGTCGAGAAGCCTGACACTGCTGCTACTGCTCGGGAGGAAAACGGACATGCATGTCTCCACTCGAGAAGAGTCCTGATTCTTCTGTGGAGACTACAGATTAACCCCAAGACCCATGGCAGCACTGGAGAGGAAACCTCAGATTCTGACTGCAGTTCCAGACGAGGACCTGGAACTCAACAATGACTGGAGAGGAATCCAGAGGGGCCCCTCGCAACTTGCATGGAGACTGGACTTTCCTGAGGCCAAGCCAGTGTGTCCCTGTGGTCCCCGTTGTAACTAGAGAGGGACCTGCCACAACTCGAAAAAAAGCAGGAAGTTCTCCTCTGCAGGCGAGATGAGGCCATTTTCTGCTGCAGCGTCTTGAGGGAAATCACGCCTTCCCTCTTGAACCTCGCAAGTGTCCTTCCCACCCTAGTTGCAACTCAAGAAGTTCCCCGACATACACGTCTCAACGCGGGAGGAACACTGAGGGTCCCAGCACAACTCAGGAGGAGCCCCGTTTCCCCCTCGTGAACTCGATTTGATGGTCCCTTTCCCTGCTTCGTAAGTAAAGGATTCCCGCCATTCCCATCGCATTTCAAGAGGTGGCGCTCTCAACATAAAAGCCGAGATCTCCAAGGGTCGTGCCAACGTACTAAAAGTCCCCCAGATATCTCAGTCCACTCCAGATGAACCTGATTTCCCTGCCCTGCGCTGAAGGTCACCCCGAGCATCGAATCACACCACGGTGGCACGTGCGACAGCCCTGTGGCACCTCAAGGGAAAGCCACAGATCCCTGTGTCAACTTGTCGAGAAGCCTGACACTGCTGCTACTGCTCGGGAGGAAAACGGACATGCATGTCTCCACTCGAGAAGAGTCCTGATTCTTCTGTGGAGACTACAGATTAACCCCAAGACCCATGGCAGCACTGGAGAGGAAACCTCAGATTCTGACTGCAGTTCCAGACGAGGACCTGGAACTCAACAATGACTGGAGAGGAATCCAGAGGGGCCCCTCGCAACTTGCATGGAGACTGGACTTTCCTGAGGCCAAGCCAGTGTGTCCCTGTGGTCCCCGTTGTAACTAGAGAGGGACCTGCCACAACTCGAAAAAAAGCAGGAAGTTCTCCTCTGCAGGCGAGATGAGGCCATTTTCTGCTGCAGCGTCTTGAGGGAAATCACGCCTTCCCTCTTGAACCTCGCAAGTGTCCTTCCCACCCTAGTTGCAACTCAAGAAGTTCCCCGACATACACGTCTCAACGCGGGAGGAACACTGAGGGTCCCAGCACAACTCAGGAGGAGCCCCGTTTCCCCCTCGTGAACTCGATTTGATGGTCCCTTTCCCTGCTTCGTAAGTAAAGGATTCCCGCCATTCCCATCGCATTTCAAGAGGTGGCGCTCTCAACATAAAAGCCGAGATCTCCAAGGGTCGTGCCAACGTACTAAAAGTCCCCCAGATATCTCAGTCCACTCCAGATGAACCTGATTTCCCTGCCCTGCGCTGAAGGTCACCCCGAGCATCGAATCACACCACGGTGGCACGTGCGACAGCCCTGTGGCACCTCAAGGGAAAGCCACAGATCCCTGTGTCAACTTGTCGAGAAGCCTGACACTGCTGCTACTGCTCGGGAGGAAAACGGACATGCATGTCTCCACTCGAGAAGAGTCCTGATTCTTCTGTGGAGACTACAGATTAACCCCAAGACCCATGGCAGCACTGGAGAGGAAACCTCAGATTCTGACTGCAGTTCCAGACGAGGACCTGGAACTCAACAATGACTGGAGAGGAATCCAGAGGGGCCCCTCGCAACTTGCATGGAGACTGGACTTTCCTGAGGCCAAGCCAGTGTGTCCCTGTGGTCCCCGTTGTAACTAGAGAGGGACCTGCCACAACTCGAAAAAAAGCAGGAAGTTCTCCTCTGCAGGCGAGATGAGGCCATTTTCTGCTGCAGCGTCTTGAGGGAAATCACGCCTTCCCTCTTGAACCTCGCAAGTGTCCTTCCCACCCTAGTTGCAACTCAAGAAGTTCCCCGACATACACGTCTCAACGCGGGAGGAACACTGAGGGTCCCAGCACAACTCAGGAGGAGCCCCGTTTCCCCCTCGTGAACTCGATTTGATGGTCCCTTTCCCTGCTTCGTAAGTAAAGGATTCCCGCCATTCCCATCGCATTTCAAGAGGTGGCGCTCTCAACATAAAAGCCGAGATCTCCAAGGGTCGTGCCAACGTACTAAAAGTCCCCCAGATATCTCAGTCCACTCCAGATGAACCTGATTTCCCTGCACTACCTCGAGTGTCACCCGCGTATCACGTCACACCACAGAGGCTCATGACTCAACCCTGTGGCATCTCGAGGGAAAGACAGAGATCCCTTGGTCAACTCGACAGGAATACTGACACTGCCGCTACAGCTCGGGTGGAAAGCGGACATGCAAGTAACGACAGGAAATGAGGCCTGACTCCCCTGGGGAAACTCCATAGGAACCCCACGATCCATGCGAGCACTGGAGAGGAAACCTCAGGTTACAGCTCGGCTCCTTATGGGGACTTAGGACCCGGAACTGACTGGAGAGGAATCCCGAGGGGCCCCTCTAACTCGCACAGAGACTGGCCTTTACTGAGGCCACTCGAGCGGGTCCCTGAGGTCCCCATCGTAACTCGATAGGGACGTGCTACAACTCGAGAAAAACCAGGAGGTTCTCCACTCCAGGCGAGATGAGGCCATTTTCTGATGCGGCATACCAAGAGATATCACGAATTCCCTCCTGAACCTCAAAGGGTCCTTCACACCCTTGTTGCAACTCAAGAACTACCCCGATATACCAATCTCCTCTCGAGAGGAACACTGAGGGTCCCACCACAACTCAAGAAGAACCTCCTTTCCCCCTCCTCCACTCCAGATGAGGGTTCCTTTGCCTGGGTCGTCGGGAAAGGATTCTGGTGTTCCCATCACACAGCAAGAGGATGTGCTCTCAACAGGAAAGTCGAGAGGAACTCCAGGGTTCATGCCACCATTCCAAAAGACCCCCAAATGTCTCAGTCCACTCCAGATGAACCTGATTTCCCTGCCCTGCCTCGAATGTCATCCCGAGCATCAAATCACACCACGTTGGCACATGAGACAGCTCTGTGGCACCTCGAGGGAAAGCCACAGATCCTTGTGTCAACTCATCGGGAAGACTGACACTGCTGCTACAGCTCGGGAGGAAAACGGATGTTCATGTCTCAATTCGAGAAGAGTCCAGACTCTCCTGTGGAGACTCCAGAGGAACCCCAAGATCCAAGTCAGCAATGGAGAGGAAACCTCAGATTCTGGCTGCAGTTCCAGACGAGGACCTAGGACCCAACACNCAGCTCTGTGGCACCTCGAGGGAAAGCCACAGATCCTTGTGTCAACTCATCGGGAAGACTGACACTGCTGCTACAGCTCGGGAGGAAAACGGATGTTCATGTCTCAATTCGAGAAGAGTCCAGACTCTCCTGTGGAGACTCCAGAGGAACCCCAAGATCCAAGTCAGCAATGGAGAGGAAACCTCAGATTCTGGCTGCAGTTCCAGACGAGGACCTAGGACCCAACACTGACTGGAGAAGAATCCCGAGGGGTCCCTCGCAACTCGAATCGAGACTGGTCTTTCCTGAGGCCACGCCAGCGGGTCCCTGAGGTCCCCGTCGTAACTCGAGAGGGACCTGCCGCAACTCGAGAAAAACCAGGAGGTTCTCACCTGCAGGCGAGATGAGGCCCTTTTCTGCTGCGGCGTCTCGAGGGAAATCACGTCTTCCTTCTTGAACCTCGCAAGGGTCCTTTTCACTCATGCTGCAAGTCAAGAAGTTTCCCGGCATACCCTCCCCACATGGGAGGAAAACATTGGGACCCTGCACAACTCAGGAATAGCCCCGTTTCCCGCTTGTGAGCGCGAGATGAGCGTCCCTTTCCTTGCTTGGTCCGGAAAGGATTCCCGCTGTTACCATTGCATCTCAAGAGGTGGCGCTCTCAACAGGAAAGCTGAGAACCACAGGGGTCGTGCCAAAATACTAAAAGTTCCCCAGATGTCTCAGTCCACTCTAGATGAACCTGATTTCCCTGCACTACCTCCAGTGTCAGCCGCGTGTCGCATCACACCATGGTGGGTCATGCCACAGCTCTGTGGCATCTCGAGGGAAAGACAGAGATCCCTGGGTCAACTCAACGGGAAGCCTGACACTGCTGCTACAGCTCAGGAGGAAAGCGGAAGTGCATGTAGCCACAGGAGACGAGGCCTGATTCCCCTGGGGAGACTCCATTGGAACCTCAAGATGAATGCCAGCACTGGAGAGGAAACCTCAGGTTCCAGCTTTGGCTCCAGACGGGGACTTAGGACCTGGCACCGACTTGAGAGGAATTCCGAGGGGCCTCTCTCAACTCGCACGGAGACTGGCTTTTCCTGAGGCCACGCGAGCGGGTCCCTGAGGTCCCCATCGTAACTCGAGAGTGACCTGCCGCAACTCGAGAAAAACCAGGAGCTATTCCCCTCCAGGCGAGATGAGGCAGTTTTCTGCTGCGGCATCCAGAGAGTAATTACGCCTTCCCTCCTGAACCTCAAAGGGTCCTACACACCCTTACTGCAACTCAAGAAGTTCCCCGAAATATCCGTCTCAACTCGAGAGGAACACTGAGCGTCCCACCACAACTCAAGAGGGGCCTTCTTTCCCTCTTCTCTGCCTCACATGAGGGTTCCATTTCCTGCTTCATCGGAAAAGGGTTCTCGCGTTCCCGTCACATAGCTAGAGGACGCGCTCTCAACAGGAATGTCGAGAAGAACTCCAGGGGCCGTGCCACCATTCCAAAAGACCCCCAAATGTTCCAGTCCATTCAAGATGAACCTTATTTTCCTGCCCTGACTCGAAGGTCACCCAAAGCATCGAATCACATCACGGTGGCACGTGCGACAGCCCTGTGGCACTTTGAGGGAAAGCCACAGATCCCTGTGTCAACTCGTCAGGAAGCCTGACACTGCTGCTATAGCTCGGGAGGAAAATGGACGTGTATGTCTCCACTCGAGAAGAGTCCTGACTCTCCTGTGGAGACTCCAGAGGAACCCCAAGATCCATGTCAGCACTGGAGAGGAAACCTCATGTTCTGGCCACAGTTCCAGATGAGGACCAAGACCCGACACTGACTGGACAGGAATCCCGAGGGGCCCCTCACAACTTGCATGGAGTCTGGTCTTTGCTGAGGCCAGGTCAGCGCATCCCTGAGATCCCCGTCATAACTCGAGAGAGACCACCTGGAACTTGAGAAAACCAGGAGGTTCTCCCCTGCAGGCGAGATGAGGCCCTTTTCTGTTGCGGCGACTCTAGGGAAATCACGCCTTCCCTCTTGAACCTGGCAAGGTTCTTTCTCACCCTTGCTGCAACTCAAGATGTTCCCCGACATACCCGTCCCCATGTGGGAGGAACACCGAGGGTCCCAGCACAACTCAGGAAGAGCCCCTTTTCCCCCTCATGAGCTCAACATGAGGATTCCTTTCCCTGCTTCGGTTGAAAAGGATTCCCGCCGTTCCCGTCACATCTCAAGAGGTGGCACTCTCAACAGGAAAGCTGAGATCTCCAGGGCTCGTGCCAACGTACTAAAAATCCCACAGATGTCTCAGGCCACTCCAGATGAAACTGATTTCCCTGCACTACCTCGAGTGTCACCCACGTATTGCCTCACACCATGGTGGCTCATGCCACAGCCCTGTGGCATCTCGAGGGAAAGACAGAGTTCCCTGGGTCAACTCCTTGGGAAACCTGACATTGCTGCTACAGCTCAGGAGAAAAGTGGAAGTGCATGTAACCACAGGAGACTAGGCCTGATTCCCCTGGGGAGACTCCAGGTGAACACCAAGATCAATGTCAGCACTGGAGAGGAAACCTCATTTTCCAGCTTTGGCTCCAGACAGGGACATAGGACCCGGCACCGACTGGAGAGGAATCCCGCCTGGCCCTTCTCAACTCAAATGGAGACTGGCCTTTCCTGAGGCCATGCGAGCAGGTCCCTGAGGTCCCCGGCGTAACTCGAGAGGGAGCTTCTGCAACTTGAGAAAAACCAGGAGGTTCTCCCCTCCAGGCGAGATGAGGCCGTTTTCTGCTGTGGCATCCCGAAAGAAATAACACCTTCCCTCCTGAACCTCAAATGGTCCTTCACACCGTTGCTGCAACTTGAGAATTTCTCCGATATACCCGTCTCCCCTCGAGAGGAACATTAAGGGTCTCACCACAATTCAAGAGGGGCCTCCTTTCCCCTCCTCTGCTCCAGATGTGGGTTCATTTCCCTGCTTCGTTGGGAAAGGAATCTGGCTTTCCCGTCACACAGCAAGAGGATGTGCTCTCAACAGGAATGTCAAGAGGAACTCCAGGCGTCGTGCCACCATTCCAAAAGACCCCCAAATGTCTAAGTCCACTCCAGAAGAATTTGATTTCCCTGCCCTGCCTCGAAGGTCACCCTGAGCATCGAATCACACAACAGTGGCACATGCGACAGCCCTGTGGCAACTCGAGGGAAAGCCACAGATCCCTGTGTTAACTCGTGGGGAAACCTGAAACTGCTGCTACAGCTTGCGAGGAAAACGCACGTGTATGTCTCCACTTGAGAAGAGTCGACTCTCCTGTAGAGACTCCAGAGGAACCCCAAGATCCATGTCAGCACTGGAGAGGAAACCTCAGGTTCTGGATGCAGTTCCAGATGAGGAACTAGGACCCAACACTGACTGGAGAGGAATCCCGAGGGCCCCCTCACAACTCGCATGGAGACTGGTCTTTCCTGAGGCCATGCCAGCGGATCCTTGAGGTTCCTGTCATAATTCGAGAGGGACCTGCCAAAACTCGAGAAAAACCAGGAGGTTCTCCCCTCCAGGCGAGATGAAGCCCTTTTCACCTGCGGTGTCTCGAAGGAAATCACGCCTTCACTCTTGAACCTCGCAAGGGTCTTTCCCACACTTGCTGTAAGTCAAGAAGTTTCCCGACATGCCTGTCCCCACGCAGGAGGAAGAGCGAGGGTCCCGGCACAACTCATTGGAGCCCCGTTTCCCCCTCGTGAGCTCGAGATGAGGGTCCCTTTCTCTGCTTCTTCGGGAAAGGTTTCCCGCCATTCCCGTCGCATCTCAAGAGGTGGTGCTCTCAACAGGAAAGCCAAGATCTCCAGGGGTCGTGCCAACATACTAAAAGTCCCCCAGATGTCTCAGTCCACTCCAGATGAACCTGATTTCCCTGCACTACCTCGAGTGTCACCCGCATATCGCCTCACACCACAGTGGCTCATGCCACAGTCCTGTGGCATCTCGAGGGAAAGACAGAGATCCCTGGGACAACTCGACGGGAAGTCTGACACTGCTGCTACAGCTCGGGAGGAAAGCAGACGTGCATGTAACCACAGGAGACGAGGCCTGACCCCCTTGGGGAGACTCCAGAGGAACCCTAAGTTCCATGGCAGCACTGGAATGGAAACCTCAGGTTCCAGCTTCGGCTCCAGACAGGGACTTAGGAATTGGCACCAACTGGAGAGGAATTCTGAGGGGCCCCTCTCAATTTGCACAGAGACTGGCCTTTCCTGAGGCCACGTGAGCAGGTCCCTGAGGTCCCCGTCATAACTCGAGAGTGACCTGCTACAACTCGAGAAAACCAGGAGGTTCTCCCCTGCAGGTGATATGAGGCCCTTTTCTGTTGTGGCACCTCGAGGGAAATCACGCCTTCCCTCTTGAACCTCGAAAGGGTCCTTCCCACCCTTGCTGCAACTCATGAAATTTCCCGACATACCAGTCCCCACGAGGGAGGAACATCGAGGGCCCCAGCACAACTCAGGAGGAGCCCAGTTTCCCCCACATGAGCTCGAGATGAGGGTGCATTTCCCTGCTTAGTCGGGAAAGGATTCCCGCCCTTCCCGTCGCATCTCTAGAGTAGGCACTCTCAACAGGAAAGCTGAGATCTTGAGGTGTCGTGCCAAAATACTAAAAGTCCCCCAGATGTCTCAGTGCACTCCAGATGAACCTGATTTCACTGCACTACGTCGAGTGTCACCCACGTATCGCCTCACACAATGGTGGCTCATGCCATAGCCCTGTGGCATCTCGAGCGAAAGACAGAGATCCCTGGATCAACTCGACGGGAAGCCTGACAATGCTGCTACAGCTTGGAAGGAAAGCGGACGTGCATGTAACCACAGCAGAAGAGGCCTGATTCCCCTGGGGAGACTCCAGAGAAACTCCAAGGTCCATCGCAGCACTGGAGAGGAAACCTCAGGTTCCAGCTTCAGCTCCAGATGGGGACTTAGGACCCGGCACCGACTGGAGAGGTATCCCGAGGAGCCCCTCTCAACTCGCATGGAGACTGGCCTTTCCTGAGGCCAAGTGAGTGGGTCCCTGAGATCCCCATCATAACTCTAGAGGGACCTGCTGCAACTCGAGAAAAACCAGGAGGTTCTCCCCTACAGGCAAGATGAAGTCGTTTTCTTCTTTGACATCTCGAGAGAAATCACACCTTCCTTCCTGAACCTCAAAGGGTCCTTCACACCCTTGCTGCAACTCAAGAAGTTCCCCGACATACCCATCTCCACTGGAGAGGAACACTGAGGGTCCCACTACAACTCAAGAGGAGCCCCATTTCCCCCTCCTCTGCTCCAGATGAGGTTTCCTTTCCCTGCTTAGTCGGGAAAGGACCCTGGCATTTCTGTCACACAGCAAGAGGACGTGCTCTCAACAGGAAAGTCAAGAGGAACTCCAGGGGTCATGCCAACATACTAAAAGTCACCCAGATGTCTCAGTCCACTCCAGATGAACCTAATTTCCCTGACCTGCCTCGGAGGTCACCCCGAGCATCAAATCACACCACGGTGGCATGAGCAACAGCCCTGTGGCACCTCAAGGGAAAGCTACATACTCCTGTGTCAACTCTTCAGGAAGCCTGACACTGCTGCTAGAGCTCGGGTGGAAAACGGACCTGTATGTCGCCACTCGAGAAGTGTCCTGACTCTCCTGTGGACACTCCAGAGGAGTCCGAAGATCCATGTCAGCACTGGAGAGGAAACCTCAGGTTCTGGCTGCAGTTCCAGACGAGGACCTAGGACCCGACACTGACTGGAGAGGAANGAAGAAGTTCCCCGACATACCCGTCTCCACTTGAGAAGAACACTGATGGTACCACCACAGCTCATGAGGAGCCCCCATTCCCCCTCCTCCGCTCCAGATGAGGGTTCCTTTCCCTGATTCATCTGGAAAGGATTCTGGCATACCCGTTGCACAGCAAGAGGGCGTGCTCTCAACAGAAAAGTCGAGAGGAACTCAGGGGACGTGCCACCATTACAAAATACCTCCAAATGTCTCAGTCCACTCCATATGAACTTGATTTGTCTGCAGTTCCTCGAAGGTCACCCTGAGCATCGAATCACACAACAGTGGCATGTGTGAGAGCTGTGGCACCTTGAGGAAAAGCCACAGATCCCTGTGTCAACTTGTTGGGAAGCCTGACACTGCTGCTACAGCTCGGGAGGAAAGCGGACGTGTATGTCTCCACTCGCGAGGACCCGACACTGACTGGAGAGGAATCCCGAGGGGCCCCTCACAACTCGCATGGAGACTGGTTTTTCCTGAGGCCAAGCCAGTGGGCCCATGAAGTCCTCATCATAACTCCAGAGGGACCTGCCGCAACTCGAGAAAAACCAGGAGGTTCTCCCCTGCAGGCAAGATGAGGCCCTTTTCTGCTGCGGCATCTTGAGGGAAATCACGCCTTCCCTCTTGAACCTCGCAAGGGTCCTTCCCACCCTTGCTCCAAATCAAGAAGTTCTGAAACATACCCGTCCCCACGTGGGAGGAACACCAAGGGTCTTGGCACAACTCAGGAGGAGCCCCATTTCCCCCTCATGAGCTTGAGATGAGGGTTCCTTTCCCTGCGTCGTCAGGAAAGGATTCCCGCCGTTTCCGTTGCATCTCAAGATGTGGCGCTCTCAACAGGAAAGCCTAGATTTCCAGGGGTCATGCCCACATAATAAAAGTCCCCCAGATGTCTCAGTCCACTCCAGATGAACCTGATTTCCCTGCACTACCTCAAGTGTCACCCACGTATCGCCTCACACCACAGTGGCTTGTGCCACAGCCCTGTGGCATCTCGATGGAAAGACAGAGATCCCTGGGTCAACTCGACAGGAAGCCTATCACTGCTGCTATAGCAAGGGAGGAAAGCGGACATGCATGTAATCACAGGAGACGAGGCCTGACTCCCCTGGGGAGACTACAGAGGAATCCCAAGATCCATGCCAGCACTGGAGAGGAAAACTCAGGTTCCAGTTTCAGCTCCAGCTGGGGAAGTAGGACTCGGCACCGACTGTAGAGNTTTAGCTGCTTCGACAGGAAAGGATTCTGGCATTCCCGTCTCACAGCAAGAGGGCGTTCTCTCAACAGGAAAGTCGAGAGGACTCCAGGCCTCATGCCACCATTCCAACAGACCCCCTAATGTCTCAGTACACTCCAGATGAACCTGATTTCCCTGCACGGCCTCGAATGTCACCCTGAACATCGAATCACAGCACGGTGCGATCTCCGACAGCCCTGGGACATCTCGAGGGAAAGCCACAGATCCCTGTGTCAACTTGTCGGGAAGCCTGACACTGCTGCTACAGTTTGGGAGGAAAACGGACGTGTATGTCTCCACCTTAGAAGAGTNAGCCCTGGGACATCTCGAGGGAAAGCCACAGATCCCTGTGTCAACTTGTCGGGAAGCCTGACACTGCTGCTACAGTTTGGGAGGAAAACGGACGTGTATGTCTCCACCTTAGAAGAGTCCTGACTCTCCTGTGGAGACTCCAGAGGAACCCCAAGATCCATGTCAGCACTGGAGAGGAAATCTCAGGTTCTGGCTGCATTTCCAGACGAGTACCTAGGACCCGACACTGATTGGACATGAATCCCGAGGGGAACCTCGCCACTAGTACGGAGACTGGTCTCTCCAGAGGTCACGGCACTGGGTCCCTGTGGTCCCCGTTGTACCTCGAGAGGGACCTGCCACCACTCGAGAAAAACCAGGAGGTTCTCCCCTGCAGGCGAGATGAGGCCGTTTTCTGCTGTGGCATCACGAGGGAAATCACGCCTTCCCACTTGAACCTCGCATGCGTCCTTCCCTCCCTTGCTGCAACTCAAGAAGTTTCCAGACATACCAGTCCCCACGCGGGAGGAACACTAAGAGTCCCAGCACACCTCAGGTGGAGCCTCGTTTCCCCATCGTGAGTTCGAGATGAGAGTCTTTTTCCCTGTTTCGTCGGGAAAGGATTCCCACCCTTCCCGTCACATCTCAAGAGGTGGCGTTCTCAACAGGGAAGCCAAGATCTCCAGGGGTCGTGCCAACATACTAAAAGTCCTCCAGCTGTTTCAGTCCACTCCAGATGAACCTGATTTCTCTGCACTACGTCGAGTGTCACCTGCATATCGCCTCACACCATGGTGGCTCGTGCCAAAGGCCTGTGGCATCTCGAAGGAATGACAGAGATCCCGGGTCAAGTCAAGGGGAAGACTGACACAGCAGCTACAGCTCGGGAGGAAAGCGGATGTGCATGCAACCACAGCAGACGAGGCCTGACTCCCCTGGAGAGACTCCAGAGAAACCCCAAGTTCCATGCCAGCACTGGAGAGGAAACCTCAGGTTCCAGCTTCGGCTCCACACGGGGACTTAGGAACCGGCACCGACTGGAGAGGAATCCCGAGGAGCCCCTCTCAGATCGCACGGAGACTGGCCTTTCCTGAGGCCACGTGAGAGGGTCCCTGAGGTCCACATCATAAGTTGAGAGGGACCTGCCACTACTTGAGAAAAACCAGGAGGTTCTCCCCAGCAGGCAAGATGAGGCCGTTTCCTGCTGCGGCATCCCAAGAGAAAACCGGCCTTCCCTCTTGAACCTCAAAGGGTTCTTCGCAGCCTTGTAACAACCCAAGAAGTTCCCCGATATAACCATCTCCTCTCGAGAGGAACACTGATTGTCCCACCACAAATCAAGAGAAGACCCCTTTCACCCTCCTCCGCTCCCGATGAGCGATCCTTTCCGTGCTTCGACTGGAAAGGATTCTGGCATTCCTGTCGCAAAGCACGGGGGTGTGTTCTCAACAGGAAAGTCGAGAGGAACTCCAGGGGTCAAGCCACCATTCCAAAAGCCCCCAAAATGTCTCAGTCCACTCCAGATGAACCTGATTTCCCTGCACTGCCTCGAAGGTCACCCTGAGCATTGAATCACAAAACGGTGGCATCTGCGACAGAGCTGTGGCACGTCGAGGGAAAGCCACAGATCCCTGTGTCAACTCGTTGGGAAGCCTGACACTGCTGCTACAGCTTGGCAGGAAAACGGACGTGTATGTCTCCACCTGAGAAGAGTCCTGACTCTCCTGTGGAGACTCCAGAGGAACAGCAAGATCCATGTCAGCACTGGAAAGGAAACCTCAGTTTCTGGCTGCAGTTACAGACGAGTACCTAGGTCCCGACTCTGACTGGATAGGAATCCCGAGGGGACCCTCGCAACTCGTATGGAGACTGGTCTTTCCTGCATGCACGGCAGCGGGTCCCTGAGGTCCCCCTCCTAACTCGAGATGGACCTGCGCAACTTGAGAAAAACCAGGAGCTTCTTCACTGCAGGCGAGATGAGGCCTTTTTCTGCTCTGGCATCACGGGGGAAATCCCGCCTTCCCACTTGAACCTTGCAAGTGTCCTTCGCACCCTTTCTGCAACTCAAGAAGTTCCCCGACATACCAGTCCCCACGCGGGAGGAACACTAAGGTCACTGCACACCTCAGAAGGAGCCTCGTTTCCACATCGTGAGCTCGATATGAGGGTCTTTTTCCCTGCCTCATCGGGATAGGATTCCCGCCGTTCCTGTCACAACTCAAGAGGTGGCGCTCTCAATAGGAAAGCCGAGATCTTCAGGGGTTGTGCCAACATACTAAAAGTCCTCCAGCTGTCTCAGTCCACTCCAGATGAACCTGATTTCCCTGCACTACCTCGAGTGACACCTGCGTATCACATCACACCACGGTGGCTCATGCCCAGGCCTGTGGCATCTCGAGGGAAAGACAGAGGTCACAGGGTCAAGTTGAGGGGCAGTCTGACACTGCAGCTACAGCTCGGGAGGAATGTGGACGTGCATGGAATCACATGAGACGAGGTGTGACTCCCCTTGAGAGACTCCAGAGAAATCCCAAGTTCCATGCCAACACTGGAGAGGAAACCTCAGGTTCCAGCTTCAGCTCCAGAAGGGGACTTAGTACCCGGCACCGACTGGAGAGGAATCCCAAGGAGCCCCTCTCCACTCGCACGGAGACTGGCCTTTCCTGAAGCCATGCAAGAGGGTCCCTGAGGTCCTCGTCGTAACTCGAGAGGGACCTCCCGCAACTCAAGAAAAACCAGGAGGTTCTACCCTCCAGGCGAGATGAGGCCGTTTTCTGATGTGGAATCCCAAGAAAAAACCGGCCTTCCCTCCTGAACCTCAAAGACTTCTTCACAGCCTTGCTACAAACCAAGAAGTACCCAGACATAACCATCTCCAATCGAGAGGAACAGTGAGGGTACCAAAACAACTCAAGAGGAGCCCCCATCCCCCTCCTCCACTCCCGATGAGGGATTCTTTTGCTGCTTCAACAGGAAAGGTTTCTGGCATTCCTGTCTCACAGCAAGAGGGCGTGCTCTCAACAGGAAAGTCGAGAGGACTCCAGGGGTCATGCCACCATTCCAAAAGACCCCCTAAAGTCTCAGTGCACTCCAGATGAACCTGATTTCCCTGCACGGCCTCGAAGGTCACCCTGAACATCGAATCACACCACGGTGCCATCTCTGACAGCCCTGAGACATCTCGATGGAAAGCCACAGATCCCTGTGTCAACTCGTCGGGAAGCCTGACACTGCTGCTACAGCTTGGGAGGAAAACGGACGTGTATGTCTCCACCTGATAAGAGTCCTGACTCTCCTGTGGAGACTCCAGAGGAACCCCAAGATCCATGTCAGCACTGGAGAGGAAATCTCAGGTTCTGGCTGCATTTCCAGACGAGAACCTAGGACCCGACACTGACTGGACAGGAATCCCGAGGGGCCCCTCGCTACTTGTATGGAGACTGTTCTTTCCTGAGGCCACGGCAGTGGGTCCCTGAGGTCCCCATCGTAACTCGAGAGGGACCTGCCACCACTCGAGAAAAACCAGGAGTTTCTCCCCTGCAGGCGAGATGAGGCCCTACTTTGCTGTGGCATCATGAGGGAAATCACGCCTTCCCAATTAAACCTCGCAAGCGTCCTTCCCACCCTTGCGGCAACTCAAGGAGTTCCCCGACATAACAGTCCCCACGCGGGAGGAACACTAAGGGTCCCGGTACACCTCAGGAGGAGCCTTGTTTCCCCATCGTGAGCTCAAGATGAGGGTCTTTTCCCCTGCTTCGTTGGGAATGGATTCCCGCTGTTCCCGTCACATCTCAAGAGGTGGCATTCTCAACAGGAAAGCCGAGATCTTCAGGGGTAGGGCCAACATACTGAAAGTCCCCCAGATGTCTCAGTCCACTCCAGATGAACCTGATTTCCCTGCACTACCTCGAGTGTCACCTGAGTATCGCCTCACACCACGGTGGCTCGTGCTACAGGCCGGTGGCATCTCGAGGGAAAGACAGAGATCCTGGAGTCAAGTCGAGGGGAAGCCTGACACTGAAGCTACAGTTCAGGAGGAAAGCGGACATGCATGCAACAACAGGAGACGAGGCCTGACTCCCCTTGAGAGACTCCAGAGAAACCCCATGTTCCATGCCAGGACTGGAGAGGAAAACACAGGTTACAGCTTCAGCTCCAGGCGGGGATTTAGGACCCGGAAGCGATTGGAGAGGAATCCCGAGGAGCCCCTCGCAACTCGCACGGAGACTGGCCTTTCCTGAGGCAACGCGAGAGGGTCCCTGAGGTCCCCGTCGTAACTCGAGAGGGACCTCCCGCAACTCAAGAAAAACCAGGAGGTTCTACCCTCCAGTCGAGATGAGGCCGTTCTCTGATGCGGAATCCCAAGAGAAAACCGGCCTTCCCTCCTGAACCTCAAAGACTTCTTCACAGCCTTGCTACAAACCAAGAAGTACCCCGACATAACCATCTCCAATCGAGAGGAACAGTGAGGGTACCAAAACAACTCAAGAGGAGCCCCCATCCGCCTCCTCTGCTCCTGATGAGGGATTCTTTAGCTGCTTCGACAGGAAAGGATTCTGGCATTCCCGTCTCACAGCAAGAGGGCAAGCAGGAAAGCAGACGTGCATGGAACCACATGAGACGCGGTGTGACTCCCTTTGAGAGACTCCTGAGAATCCCCAAGTTCCATGCCAGCACTGGAGAGGAAACCTCAGGTTCCAGCTTCGGCTCCAGATGGGGACTTATGACCCGGCACCGACTGGAGAGGAATCCCGAGGAGCCCCTCATCACTCGCACGGAGACTGGCCTTTCCTGAGGCCACGCGGGAGGGTCCCTGAGTCCCCGTCGTTACTCGAGAGGGACCTGCCGCAACTCGAGACAAACCAGCCGGTTCTCCCCTCCAGGCGAGATGAGGCCGTTTTCTGCTGTGGCATCCCAAGAGAAAAACGGCCTTCCCTCCTGAACCTCAAAGGCTCCTTCACAGTCTTGCTACAACTAAAAAAGTTCCCCTACATAACCATCTCCACTCGAGAGGAACACTGAGGGTCCCACCACAATTCAAGAGGAGGCCACTTTCTCCCTCCTCCACTCCTGATGTGGGATCCTTTCCCTGCTTCGATAGGAAAGGATTCTGGCGTTCCTGTCGCACAGCAAGAGGGCGTGCTTTCAACAGGAAAGTCGAGAGAAACTACAGGGGTCATGCCAGAATTCCAAAAGACCCCCAGATGTCTCCGACCACTCCAGATGTACCTGATTACCCTGCACTGCCTCGAAGGTCACCCTGAGCATCGAATCACACCACGGTGGCATCTGTTACAGCCCTGTGGCACCTCGAGGGAGAGCCACAGATCCGTGTGTCAACCCGTCGGGAAGACTGACACTGCTGCTAAAGCTTCGGAGGAAAATGGACGTGTATGTCTCCACCTGAGAAGAGTCCTGACTCTCCTGTGCAGACTCCAGAGGAACCCCAAGATCCATGTCAGCACTGGAGCGGAAACCTCAGGTTCTGGCTGCAGTTCCAGACGAGTACCTTGGACCCGACACTGACTGGAAAGGAATCCTGAGGGGCCCCTCGCAACTCGTATGCAGACTGGTCTTTCCTGAGGCCGCGCCAGAGGGTCCCAGAGGTCCCCGTCTTAACTCTAGAGGGACCTGCCGCAACTCGAGAAAAACCAGGAGGTTCTCCCCTGCAGGCGAGATGAGGCCCTTTTCTGCTGTGGCATCACGAGGGAAATCACGCCTTCCCACTTGAACCTCGCATGCGTCCTTCCCACCCTTGCTGCAACTCAAGAAGTTCCCCGACATACCAGTCCCCACGTGGGAGGAACACTAAGGGTCCCAACACACCTCAGGAGGAGCCTCGTTTCCCCATCCTGAGCTGGAGATGAGGGTCTTTTTCCCTGTTTCGTTGGGAAAGGATTCCCGACATTCCCGTCACATCTCAAGATGTGGTGCTCTCAACAGGAAAGCCAAGAACTCCACGTTCATGCCAACATACTAAAAGTCCCCCAGATGTCTCAGTCCACTCCAGATGAACCTGATTTCCCTGCACTACCTCGAGTGTCACCTGTGTGTCCCCTCACACCACGGTGACTCTTGGCCCAGGCCTGTGGCATCTGGAGGTAAGGACAGAGATCCCGGGGTCAAGGCGAGGGGAAGCCTGACACTGCAGCTACAACTCGGGAGGAAAGTGGACGTGTATGCAACCACAGGAGACAAGGCCTGACTCTCCTGAGAGACTCCAAAGAAACCCCAAGTTCCATGCCAGCACTGGAGAGGAAACCTCAGGTTCCATCTTCGGGTCCAGACAGGGACTTAGGACCCGGCACTGACTGGAGAGGAATTCTGAGAAGCCCCTCCCAAATCGCACGGAGACTGGCCTTTCCTGAGGCCACGCGAGAGGGTCCCTGAGGTCCCCGTAGTAACTCGAGAGGGACCTGCCGCAACTCGAGAAAAACCAGGAGGTTCTCCCCTCCAGGAGAGATGAGGCCGTTTTCTGCTGCAGCATCCCAAGAGAAAACCGGCCTTCCATCCTGAACCTCAAAGGGCCCTTCATAGCCTTGCTACAAACCAAGAAGTTCCCCGACATAACCATCTCCACTCGAGAGGAACACTGAGGGTCCCACCACAACTCAAGAGTAGTCCCCTTTCTCCCTCCTCTGCTCCTGATTGGGGATCATTTCCCTGCTTTTACAGGAAAGGATTCTGGCATTCTCGTCGCATAGCAAGAGGGCGTGCTCTCAACAGGAAAGACGAGAGGAACTCCAGTGTTCGTGCCACCAATCCAAAAGCCCCCCAAATGTCTCAGTCCACTCCAGATGAACCTGATTTCCCTGCACTGCCTCGAAGGTCACCCTGAGCATCGAATCACACCACGGTGGCATCTGCAAAAGCCCTGTGGCACCTCGAGGGAAAGCACAGGTCCCTGTGTCAACTCGTCAGGAAGCCTGACTCTGCTGCTACAGCTTGGGAGGAAAACGGACGTGTATGTTTCCACCTGAGGAGAGTCCTGACTCTCCTGTGGAGATTCCAGAGGATTCCCAAGATCCATGTCAGCACAGGAGACAAACCTCAGGTTCTGGCTGCAGTTCCAGACGAGTACCTAGGACCCGACACTGACTGGACAGGAATCCCGAAGGGCCCCTCCCAACTCGTATGGAGACTGGTCTTTCCTGAGGCAACGCCAGCGGGTTCCTGATGTCCCCATAGTAATTAGAGAGGGACCTGCCGCAACTCGAGAAAAACCAGGAGGTTCTCCCCTGCAGGCGAGATGAGGCACTTTTCTGCTGTGGTATCACAAGTGATATCACGCCTTCCCACTTGAACCTTGCAAGCGTCCTTCCCACCCTTGCTGCAACTCAAGAAGTTCCCCGATATACCAGTCCCAACACGGGAGGAACACTAAGGATCCTGGAACAACTAAGGAGAGCCTCGTTTGCCCATCGTGAGCTCGAGAGGAGGGTCTTTTTCCCGCTTTTTAGGGAAAGGATTCCCGCCATTCCCATCACATCTCAAGAGGTGGTGCTCTCAAAAGGAAAGCCGAGATCTCCAGGGTTGTGGCAACATACTAAAAGTCCCCCAGATGTCTCAGTCCACTCCAGATGAACCTGATTTTCCTGCACTACCTCGAGTGTCACCTGCGTATCATCTCACACCATGGTGGCTCATGCCACAGACCTGTGGTATTTCAAGGGAAAGACAGAGATCGCGGGGTCATGTCAAGGGGAAGCCTGACACTGCAGCTACAGCTCGGGAGGAAGGTGGACGTGCGTGCAACCACAGGAGACGAGGCCTGACTCCCCTTGAGAGACTCCAGAGAAACCCCAAGATCCATGCCAGCACTGGAGAGGAACCCTCTTGTTCCAGCTTTGGCTCAAGACGGGTACTTAGGACCCGACACCGACTGAAGAGGAATCCCGAGGAGCCCCTCTCCACTCGCACGGAGATTGGCCTTTCCTGAGGCCACACGAGAGGGTCCCTGAGGTCCCCGTCATAACTCGAGAGGGAACTGCCCCAACTCGAGAATAACCAGGAGGTTCGCCCCTCCGGGCCACATGAGGCTGTTTTCTGATTTGGCATCCAAAGAGAAAACCGGCCTTCCCTCCTGAACCTCAAAGGGTCCTTCATAGCCTTGCTACAACTCAAGTAGTTCCCCGACATAACCATCTCCATTCGAGAGGAACACTGAGGGTCCCACCACAACACAAGAGGAGCACCCTTTCCCCTCCTCCACTCCCGATGAGGGATCCTTTCCCTGTTTCGACAGGAAAGGATTCTGGTGTTCCCGTCACACAGCAAGAGGGCGTGCTCTCCACAGGAATGTCGAGAGGAACTCCAGGGTCATGCCACCATTCCAAAGGCCCTCAAAGGTCTTTGTCCACTCCATATGAACCTGATTTCCCTGCACTGCTTCGAAGATCACACTGAGCATCGAATCACACCCCGGTGGCATCTGCGACAGTCCTGTGGCACCTTGAGGGAAAGCCACAGATCCCTGTGTCAACTCGTCGGGAAGCCTGACACTGCTGCTACAGCTTGGGAGGAAAACGGACGTGTATGTCTCCAATTGAGAAAAGTTCTGACTCTCTTGTGAAGACTCCAGAGAAAACCCAAGATCCATATCAGCACTGGAGAGAAAACCTCAGGTTCTGGCTGCAGTTCCAGACGAGTACCTAGAACCCAACACTGACTGGACAGGAATCCCGAAGGGACCCTCTCAACTGGTATGGTGACTGGTCTTTCCTGAGGCCACGCCAGCGGATCACTTAGGTCCCCATTGTAACTCGAGAGGGACCTGCCGCAATTTGAGAAAAACCAGGAGGATCTCCTTTGCAGGCGAGACGAGGCCCTTTTCTGCTGTGGCATCAAGAGGGAAATCACATCTTCCCTCTTTAAACTCACAAGCGTCCTTCCCATCCTTGCTGCAACACAAGAAGTTGCCCGACATACCAGTCCCCCCGCGGGAGGAACACTAAGGGTGCCGGCACACCTCAGGACGATACACATTTCCCCATCGTGAGTGCGAGATGAGGGACTTTTTCCCTGCTTCATCGGGAAAGGATTCCTGCCGTTCCCATCACATCTTAAGAGGTGACGCTCTCAACAGGAAAGCAGAGATCTCCAGAGGTCGTGCCAACATACTAAAAGTCCCTCAGATGTCTCAGTCCACTCCAGATGAGCCTGATTTCCCTGCACTACCTCGAGTGTCACCTGCGTATTGCCTCACACCACGGGGACTCTTCTCGCAGGCCTGTGGCATCTCAAGGGAAAGACAGAGATCCCGGGGTCAAGCCAAGGAGAAGCCTGACACTGCAGCTACAGCTCAGGGGAAAAGTGGACGTGCATGCAATCACAGGAGAGGAGGCCGTACTCCCCTTGAGAGACTCGAGGGAAACCCCAAGTTCCATGCCAGCACTGGAGAGGAAACCTCAGGTTCCAGCTTTGGCTCCATATGGGGACTTAGGACCCGGCACCGACTGGAAACGAATCCCGAGGAGCCCCTCACAACTCTCACAGAGACTGGCCTTTCCTGAGGCCACGTGAGAGGTTCCCTGAGGTCCCCGTCATAACTCGAGAGGGACCTGCCGTAACTGGAGAAAAACCAGGAGGTTCTCCCCTCCATGCGAGATGAGGCTGTTTTCTGCTGCGGCATCCCAAGAGAAAACCGGCCTTCCCTCCTGAACCTCAAAGGGTCCTTCATATCCTTGCTACAACTCAAGTAGTTCCCCGACATAACCATCTCCATTCGAGAGGAACACTGAGGGTCCCACCACAACACAAGAGGAGCCCCCTTTCCCCTCCTCTGCTCCAGATGAGGGATCCTTTCCCTGCTTTGACAGGAAAGGATTCTGGCATTCCCGTCACACAGTAAGAGGGCATGCTCTCAACAGGAAAGTCGAGAGGAACACCAGGGGTCATGCCACCATTCCAAAAGACCCCCAAATGTCTCAGTGCACTCCAGATGAACCTGATTTCCCTGCACTGCCTCGAAGGTTACCCTGAGCATTGAATCACACCATGGTGGCAACTAAGACAGCCCTGTGAAACCTCGAGGGAAAGCCACAGATCCCTGTGTCAAATCGTCGGGAAGACTGACACTGCTGCTACAGCTTTGGAGGTAAATGGACGTTTATGTCTCCACCTGAGAAGAGTCCTGACTCTCCTGTGGAGACTCCAGAGGAACCCCAAGATCCATGTCAGCACTGGAGAGGAAACCTCAGGTTCTGGCTGCAGTTTCAGGTCTGTACCTAGGACCCGACACTGACTGGACTGGAATACCAAGAGGCCCCTTGCAACTCGTATGGAGACTGTCTTTCCTGAGGCCACACCATCTGGTCCCTGAGTTCCCCGTCGTTTACTCGAGAGGGACATGCTGCAACTTGAGAAAGAACCAGGAGGTTCTCCCCTGCAGGCGAGATGAAGCCCTTTTCTGCTGTGACATCATGAGGGAAATCACGCCTTCCCACTTGAAGCTTGCAAGCGTCCTTCCCACCCCTGCAGCAAATCAAGAAGTTCCCTGACATATCAGTCCCCACGTGGGAGGAACACTAAGGGT
>SJYH01007778.1:0-20562 GCA_006408735.1 Sylvicapra grimmia | reverse complement strand
CGACCCCATGGACTGCAGCCCACCAGGCTCCTCCATCCATGGGATTTTCCAGGCAAGAGTACTGGAGTGGGGTGCCATTGCCTTCTCTGCAGCACAAGGCTAGTTGTCCTTAATTGGCTAAACATGAGAGCAGCAAATAACCTAGGTTCCTCTAATAAGGTTTGAAGGTAGCAAAAAAGAAAACGTAGAAAAATGCAAGACGACTCTTTTCTTTTCATAGCAGACATTAGATATTGCTTTTTCTATGAGGTGGATTTCTTGGGCGTATACGTCTATTGGAAGAAATTTTACTATTTTAAATATCTGGAATTGATCAGAGGATGCCCTGGTTTATTTTAAGGCTCTAAAAGGCTTACCTGCTAAAATACCACATTCGCTATTGAGAAGACTAATGGTTCCTGGAAACTTGGGTTTCAGAAGCAATAAAATTGGTGGAAAAAATCCAAGGAAAGCACAAATGCTTGCCAAATAATAACTTTGCCAGCTAAGGACTTCACAAACAGCAGCAGCAGCTGCAGGGACAATTTTATGTTTTGGAAAATTTTCATAAAAGAGGAGTATGTTTTTTTTTGCTCAGTCATAAATGACTCTTTTTGACCCCAGAGACTGTAACCTGCTAGATTACTCTGTCCATGGGATTCTCCAGGCAAGGATACTGGAGTGGGTTGCCATTTCCTTCTCCAGGGGATTGTCCTGACCCAGAGATGGAACCTGGGTTTCCTGCATTGTAGGTGAATTTTTTACCATGCTTTGATATTAATACTATAGGAAACACATCATTTAAAAATAAATGGCAGTTCTATAAATTGAACAAACAATATGAGACACACATCTCTTTGATCTTGTTTTTCTCATTTTCCTCTGATCAATGAGGAGTTGGCCGTAGATGAGCACTGATTCCCAGACTGGCTTCTCAATATAACTGAATTAAGATTAAAAGACAACATTGAAATGAATAAACGTTTAGAAATAACTTTACAAACATGTTTTCTTCTGTGTAGGTTCTCTGTACCATTTAGGAACCTGGTTGTCACCTGAGGACTTTACTTTCCAGGAGCAGAGCAATGAGGGGGCATCCTCCATGTTCCTCGTGGTGGCAGAGCATTCACACTCTGTCTTCCTCAAACCCTCAAGGTCATCAGATTGTACCAGTCTTGCCTCTCTCCAATATTGTCAACTGGCACAGGGTCCGTCTTCCTTCTTGCATCTTAATGTTAATACCCAGCACTCTGTCATTCTCTCCAGAACTACTCTCAATATATATAGATCTTAAACATTTAAAGTGTGAACACGTGCTAGTTAAGTACTATATCATGTGCTTTAGAATTAGCAACCCCAATAGTTGTCATAATAACCTTCTGTTGCAGGGAATATTATTACCCCCATTTCACAGCTGAAAAACCGAGTCCTCGGTCACTTACAAAGTTGGGGAGATTCAAACTGGATTCAACCCTAGGCAATTGGATCCAGAGTCCATGCCTTCTTAAAAACATGATTTCATTTATTTATTTATTTTAGGCTCTGCTGGGTCTTCACTGCTGTGTGGACTTTTCTCTAGCTGTAGCAAGCGGGGGCTACTCTCTTGTGGTTCCAGGGCTTCTCATTGCAGTGTCTTCTGTTGTTAAGGAACATGGGCTTTAGACTCGGGAGCTTCAGGAGTTGCATCGCAGGAGCTCAGTAGTTGTAGTTCCCATGATCTAGAGTACAGGCTCAATAGTTGTACATGGTCTCAGTGGCTCCTAGGTTTGTGGGATCTTCCTGGATCAGGGATCGAAACTGCGTCCCCTGCACTGGCAGGCAAATTCCTCACACTGAACAATCACTGGAAGACCCCAGAGTCCATGCTCTTGACCAAGTGCTAATCTGCCTCTAACAGTTTCTAGAAATTCTCTCCTTCTAAAATAGCACCTCCAAACTGCCTCTGTCCTTACTTAGGACTTGTCATTTACCAGCTACAATCTTTTATATAAAACTCCCAGGACTTCTAGTTATCAAATTTTTTTCTTTTTCATTTAAAAGGCACATCCATTAAATATTTGGAATAAACCAATGAAGTGTGTGAAGCATTTGTCATCAACACATTATTATTTCTGCACCAATAATCAGATATTCAACGCAATATCTGCATGATTATTCAGATAGACTGATTAAAACATAAACATTAGAAATAGCCTTATGTTAGTGTTTGTCACCAAATTAATTAGACATAAACTTACAATGTTATCGATTTTCGAGTTTTAGAATGTGGACTTGTACTAAAACCTGAAATCCCTCCAGTTGGGTATATCATCACCAACACCAGCCTTTCAGGCTCACTTGCTCTAGAATGCCAAATGCAAGTCACCTTTCACCTCTTGCTTGCTGGAATTCATTACTATTCTCCTCACCCAGCTTAAATGTCAGCACATCATTCTACTCAGTCCTTAGAAGCGAAGTTGTAAATTGGAAGTGAAGATCCCACACTTGTTTTATTATTTTTGTTAATGCTTATTATATTTCTAACTCTTATATACTATACTAGCCTGTACTATTCTATGTTATTGGTAACATAACATAGTAATTCAGTTTAAGCATAAGTTAAATACTTTCCAACCTCACCTCTAGTCACACAACTCTTTATGGTGGGTATTATTACTCCCAAGTCAGAGCTGAGCAATCTGATGCCAGGAGAGTTCAGGTAAGTGTTCCAAGATCGCATACCCAGGCATTTTCTGATTCAAAGCCCTCTACAATCATTCCTTAGGGACACTGTCTTCCTAGCTTAGGTGGTTTCCCCATATAGCTTATACCAAACACATGTATTGTAGCTCTTACGTTTTAGAAGTGACAAAAAGAATAGAAATCAAACAGAATGAGAGAAGAATTACAGAAGTTCTCTTCAAATAATAATGCAAGTGATAAGAAAGCTCTCCACAGTATAGGGAGCTGTACTCACTGGTCTCATTTCAAACAGTTGTCCACTCTAACTAAGTTCCTCATCGCATCTCTGGCCTTGACTGACTTATTGGTGGAGGTGGTTCTGACACTCAGCATAGTGAGGAGAATGAAACGAGCACGGGGTTTGGACTGAACCTGAATTCTTCTTTCCTCTCTGTCACTGAAATTTACTTGTCTAGTTTTAAAACAGGGTGGATATTGAAGTGGGGGAGGATGTGTTTCCACGGGGGAGGCTGCACATGGAATATTTCTGTACCTTCTGCACAATTTCATTTTGAACCTGAAACTGAAGTGAAAGGGAAATTCGCTCAGTTGTGTCAGACTCTTTGCATCCCCATGGACTGTAGCCCGCCAGGCTCCTCTGTCCATGGAATTCTCCAAGCAAGAATACTGGTGTGAGTAGCCATTCCATTCTCCAGGGGATCTGCCCAACCCAGGGATCAAACCCAGGTCTCCTGCATTGAAAGCAGATTTTTTACCATCTGAGCCACCAGGGAAACCCCAGGTATACTGGAGTAAGCCTATCCTTTCTCCAGGAGGTCTTCCTGATTCAGGGAAAGAATCATGGTCTCCTGCATTGCAGGCAGGTTCTTTACCAGCTGAGCTACCAAGGAAGCCCCATGTTTTGAACCTAGAACTCCTCTAAAATGTACTTTATTTTTAAAATGAGTTAAATTATACCTACAATATAAGGTTGACGACTGCTAAATGGCTGACAATAGAAGCTCACATTATTTACAATTTGCTTTCAAAGCTCTGAAATCTGGGTTTTTGAACAAATGTGTTGATTTTCTTTCCTTGATTTTTTGCTGAAATTTCTTCTTCACCAAGCCTTCTACCACTGAAATGGAAAGTATCTAGGAGAGTGTTTTCTTTTCTAGGACTGCTGTAACCAATGACCACAACCTTGCTGGCTTTATTCTCTCACAGAAATGTATTCTCTCATAGTCCTGTAGACCAGAGGTCTGAAATAAAACCCTCTGATTTTAGAGGTCTTGACGAGCACTGGCAGGGCCACGTGCCCCTCCCATGGCTCTGGGCAGAGGCATTCTCCGTCTCTTCTGGCTTCTGATGGCTCCAAGCATTCTTTGGCTTGTAGCAGCATCATTCCAATCTCTGGCTCCATCTTCACAAGGCCATCTTCTCTCTTCTCTTTCTCAACTTTTGTCTAAGGACACTGCTCTTGGATTTAGTGCCCATCCATGTAGTACAGGATGATCTCATCTTATTAAACCCATGAAGGCATATTTTCCAAAGCAGATCTGGCTCTGGGGGTTAGAATGTGGGCATATTCTTTGTGGGGGTGGGGTACAGCATTGAGCCCACTACAGATGGGAATGTGAGGTCTTCTGTCTGTGAGAATCTCATGTGGATGGAGAGACACTGCAATCTTCTCCCAGTGACAACATCCTGAGAAGAGAATGAGCTTTCTCTACCAGCACTGATAGTTGTAGAAATTCAGAAAGAAGGGTGTGTCTAAATACAATGGCATTTTTAATGTCTTCCTGTAATGTAATTCATCCTTCTCAAGTTGCTTGCCATGTGTGTTTCATTTCCTGTTTGTTGGTATCCAGTTGGGATACAAAAATGATTCTTAACTGGAGAAAAAAAAAGCCAAGGATTGATTCTCACTGATTCTCACTGGTTGTAACCTGTCATATGTTTGTAACAAAAATCCAGTAATGTGGCCACAGCAGGGCTGTGAATAGACAAAAAGCTCAAGTCTAGGAAAAAAGTCTTCGGCCAAATAAACATAATGATAATCTAACTTAATGTGAAGACTGTTTTGTAGAATACCTCTCTTAATAATCACTCTTGAAAATAACCTTCCAAGTTCACACCTTGCACTACAGGGATTCCATCAAGGGATTTTCAATGTATTAATACTAATCCTCAGAACTTGTGGATGTTGGCTTTTGCAGTTGCCTCCACTTGACTTTACTTCATCATTTCTTTGCTGTTGCAAAGAGATGGCTTAATCTCTGAAGTGAACTGGACAAGGCCCTTATGTGGCTAAGTGGACTTTGTCGATGTGACTAAGGATTTTGAGATGGCAAGATTATTTTTGACTATCCAGGTGAGCTCAAAGTAATCAGAAGGGTCATTAAAAATGAAAAAGGGAGATGAGGGGGGAGTCAGAGTCAGAGATTTGAAGATGCTATCCTGTTTGGCAGAGAAGGCAATGGCAACCCACTCCAGTACTCTTGCCTGGAAAATCCCATGGATGGAGGAGCCTGGTAGGTTGCAGTCCATGGGGTTGTGAAGAGTCGGACATGACTGAACGACTTCACTTTCACTTTTCACTTTCATGCACTGGAGAAAGAAATGGAATCCACTCCAGTGTTCTTTCCTGGAGAATTCCAGGGGCGGGGGAGCCTGGTGGGTTGCTGTCTATGGGATCGCACAGAGTTGGACACGACTGAAGTGACTTAGCAGGAGCAACAGCAGCAGCACCCTGTTTGGAGAAAGGNACTCCAGTGTTCTTTCCTGGAGAATTCCAGGGGCGGGGGAGCCTGGTGGGTTGCTGTCTATGGGATCGCACAGAGTTGGACACGACTGAAGTGACTTAGCAGGAGCAACAGCAGCAGCACCCTGTTTGGAGAAAGGGACTACAAGCTAAGGAATGCAGGTGACCTCTAGAGCCCACACCAGTTAGTCGTGTCCAACTCTTTTTGACCCCATGGACTGGACTGTAGCTCACCATGTCCTTCTATCCATGGAATTTTCAAGGCAAGAATACTAGAGTGGGTTGCCATTCCCTTCTCCAGTGGATCTTGTTGACCCAGGGATTGAACCCAGGCTTCCTGCATTGCAGGCAGATTCTTTACCATCTGAGCCACCACGGAAGCTCCTCAATTGACCTCTAGAAGTCAATAAAGACAAGAGACAGATTCTCCTGTGGAACTTCCATTTGGATGATAGCACTGTCAATGCTTGGTTTTAGTCCAATGAGACCCATTAAATTTCTAGCCTCTGAAACTATAAGATAATAAATTTATGTGGCTGTAAACCACTAAATTTGTGGTAATTTGTTATAGCAAAATAGGAATCTAGTAAAATGCCCAAATCCTGAGTCAGGCACTCCTTGTAGGTTTGCAGGCGTTTCCAACCTGGCTGGTGCTTATCTAACAAGTGAACTCAAGTTCCATTGCCCTATCAGCAGCACTCAGAAACTCTGCTTTCTGAATTATTGGTAGTTCATGGCCCCTTGGCTTTAAGAAAACTCTGTTTCTACTCCCTTGACTCTAGTCTCCCAGGGCCTAGATCAGTGTTTGTTTGCAGCTCTGCTTGGCAGTAAAACTTCTCTGATCAAATACAATATTGTAAAGTAATTAACCTCCAATTAAAATAAATAAATTTATATTAAAAAAAACTTCTCTGATCAGAGCTCAGTCTTTGATCTTGTATTCATTAGCTACTGTAGCATCCCCAAACAAAATAAACATGAATCAAATCAAAACAGAATCTAAATAGCAACATGACATTCTCTGAACTTATGTTTCCCAATAGAAATTCATGTCTCTTTTCCTCTTTATAATTAACATGAAAACATCAGCCATTGCTCATGGTTTCCCTGTCTTCCCTACTCATTCCCATTAATTCTCAATCCGCTGCAATTTGGAGTCTATCTCCAGTATTCCACCAGAAGAGGTAGAATCATGTTCATCAGTGATCCAGCTTTTAATGACAACAAACAATTCTCAGTTTTTATTTAATCTGACCCATCACTAACCTTTGACACTCTTGGTATTGTCTCCTTCACAAACCACTTTCATCCCATGGGAGTCTGTGGGACCACTTTTTCTTTTCCCATCTGTATTTTTTTGTAGGCATAACTTTGAAGTTGGTGCACATCCAGTTCCTTCTATTTTCACTATATACCTTCTAAACTGGTCAACAAATATTTATTGAATATCAGATATATATCCTAGGCTTTATGGCAGGTGTATAGCAGGCAATCATATTTACTTCTCAAAACACAAGTATGCTGAAGAATTTCATGTGATCATATCAGGCAAAGTTTCTTTTCTGAGCTAAACATTTACAGACTAAACCACTCACTAAAGAATCTCAGTGTTATGTCCCTCTGACCAATCCCAACTTAACCCATCATCTTTTCCCCAAGTGTACTCTTTCTCCTACTCTTTCTTGCTGGCAGGCTAAAAGCCGGGAATCACCCTCGATTCCTGCTTCCATTATGCACCCCAAACCTCTCCACCCTCTCAGTCTTTAAATTCTGTATGTTATCAAAAAAGGGGGAGGCAATGTTACTAAATAAGAGGGGGAAGAAATCAAGTTATATTTGAGAATTGAAAGAAAAGAAATGATAGTACTCCCCAGAAGAATTGGTAGATGATTAGTTGAATAATTGTTTTCGTGGGAGGGATTCTCATCCACTGATCTACAACCCCTGGCTCCTTGGGCCCAGTTCAGCCTCTCCTTCTTCACCCAGACTTACTAGCACTGGCACTGCCCCCTCCACTCTATCTGAGGACTGGATATGATGCGGGGAAGGTTGTGGTCAGGTGTGCACTGAGCAGTCTCAGGGCAAGCACGGCAAGGGTCATCCCATGTCAGGCTGGTAGGGCACAGCATGTACTTAAGAGATTCAGGGAGTCCAAGCCCCTCCTTCCCCAGTTCAGGTACTGTGTGGTTCCTGATGTGGAGGCTGCCATCTCAGGGGGTTGTCTACCTGCCTTTGGTTGAGGTGGCAGGCCCAGGAGAAGGGCAGATACCTGGCTCAAGTTCCTCACTCCAACCTGAGCCTGGACTATTATTTCAGCGGTTGAGGGAGGGGGAGCCTGGTAGTGGTTGGATCACTGAGTCACAGGGCAGGGTCTCCAGGCACCTTTGAGGACCTGCACTTGCCCTGCTAATGTCTCCATGTCCAAGAGAGAGGCATTCCATAGCAAAAATCAAACATCTTGGCAGGTGAGAGAAACTGCAGAGAAGGGGAAAAGCTTGATACTTTGAGGGCACTATTTTTCATATTTTTGAATAAAGATCTCCACATTTTTATTTTGCCCAACCCTGCAAATTATGCAGCCAGTCTTACAAATAGTGACTAGGTAACATTATTGTCATATACAGAATAAGGCTAGTTCAGAACAGTTGAATTAAAAGAAATTTCTCTGTTGTGAAAATCATAAGGATTTTGATAAGGTAACAGGGCTCAGAGAAATATCTTCTGTAGAACTTGTTAATTATAATGACATAAAGTAAGTTTCCTTTCATGAGTCACATTACAGAGGTTGCTTGTGAGGAATTTATCATGGGCAAAGTTTATTGGCTGCCTTCTTAAAGCATCCTGGGTGTTAACTTCTTAGATGTGAAGGTAGAAGTCTATTAAGATATGACTTTTTAAACATGCAATTGTTACATGTGATTATCCTTTATAAGGGGGCTTCCCAGGTGGCTCAATGATAGAGAATCTGCCTGCCAATGCTGGAGATGAAGGAGACATGAGTTCATTCCCTGGGTCGGGAAGATCCCATGGAATAGGAAATTGCAACTCACTCCAGTATTTTTGCCTGAAAAAGGCCATGGTCAGAGGAGCGGTGGGCTACAGGACATGGGGTCATTATGAGTTGAGACAATTGAATGACTGAGCAACTAAGCACGCACACATATCCTTTGTAAGGGAGAAATTCACAGGTATAAAGGACCAAGTAATTAAATTAAATTTCTTCAATTATTACCAATGTGTTTTCTGGACTGATGAAAAATCATAGTAGATTTGCTTAGCATTAACTATCTAGGAAATTTAGATATAGTTATAGAAATATTATGTAAACAAACACATAAAGAATGTATTTCTGAGTTTAAAAATTCTTTTAGTTTCTCTTCATAACAAAATGGGAAAAGGATGAAATATGAGACAGTTTTTAAAAGTAGTACTCAAGTATGCAGGTTTTTTTTTTTTTTAATTTTCAGAATTGAAGATCATTTTTCTGAAAAGCAGAAACACAGCAAGTATCCAACTGCAGAACCATGGCCAGCAATCGTTCCCAGTCTAAAACTGTGCACCTCTGCTATGAGAATGTGAACAGATCTTGTATTAAATCTCCTTACTTGCCTGCATCTTGGGTGATTCTGTACACAGTGTTTGGTTTCGGGTCTTTACTGGCTATCTTTGGAAAATTCTTGGTGATGACTTCAGACTTCAGTTCTTCACTTCAAGCAGCTGCATTCGCCAGCCAATTTCTTGATCGCCTCTCTGGCCTGCGCGGACTTTCTGGTGGGAGTGACCGTGATGCCCTTCAGCATGGTCAGGTCCATGGAGAGCTGCTGGTATTTTGGAGCCAGATTTTGTGCCCTTCACAGTTCCTGTGATGTGGCATTTTGTTACTCCTCTCTTCCAATTGTGCTTCATCTCCATTGACAGGTACATTGCTGTTACTGACCCCCTGGTCTATCCCATCAAGGTCACGGTGTCTGTGTCAGGGGTATGTATCAGCGTCTCCTGGATCCTGCCCATTGTGTACAGTGAAGCTGTGTTCTACACAGGTGTCAGTGACGATGGGATGGAGGAATTAGTAAGTGCTCTCAACTGTATATGGGCTTTGATAAGTGTTTTGTTATTTTTTATACCTATCATTGTTATGATAATTCTTTATGGCAAGATTTTTTAAATAGCTAAACAAGTTCTAAAAACTGAAAATACTGGCAGCAAAGCAGAATCAGAGAGTTACAAATCCAGAGTGGCCAAGAGAGAGAGAAAAGAAGCTAAAACACTGGGAATCACAGTAGTAGCATTTATGATTTCATGGTTACCATATACAATTGATATATTAATTGATGCCTTTATGGGTTTCATAAACCCTCCCTATATTTATGAGATTTGCTGTTGGGGTTCCTATTATAACTCAGCCATGAACACTTTGATTTATGCTTTATTTTACCCTTGGTTTAGGAAAGCCTTGAGAGCTATTTTAAGTGGGGGATTTTCTAAGGATAGTTCATCAACCACTAGCTTATTTTCAGAGTAAATGAAAACACTAAGTTGAAAATTTTAGGACTATTTTTAAAATTATGAATTTATGGTGAAATTAGATACAAAAAGAATGAATAAAGCCTTTCAAAATTGGGAAAATATATATATATATTTCAAATTAGCCAGGAGCAAAGTCACAGATAGGTGCTTTCATCATATAATAAAGATATTTATTGCACTAAGTAATAAAGGCATGGCCTTGAGGAGGGCCTGGCAGCCCACTCCAGTATTCTTGTCTGGAGAATTCCATGTACAGAGGAGCCTGGGGGGCTACAGTTCATAGGCTCAGCAAGAGTTGGACACAACTAAAGCGATTTAACAAAGTAATAAATGATAAAGTGGTTTACTTGTATCATCTGTCATTATGCTTTGTACACATCCTTACTGTATGTACTTGTTATACTATATTTATATGTATACTATATGTACTATATATCTATTTCTGTGAATCCTGAATCTCATCTTTCGTTCTCAAATCTGTAATCATTTTCTCATTTAGGCTCAACTTTCATTTATCTTTCAATGGTCCTTCTTTCTCAGTCTTTTGCAACATTATTTCATTTTCTAGGGCTGTCATAGCAAAGTATCACAGGTGGGGTGGCTCAATTGACAGAAATGATTTCTCCCACTTAGAAATGTAGAGGTTAGAATTCCAAGATCAATGTGTCAGCAAGAGTTCGTTTGTTCAGAGGACCCCTCTCCTTGGATTGCAGATGCCTGTCTTCTCTCTGGGTCCTCTTATGGTCCTTGCTACATGTGAGTCTGCATCCTAATCTGCTCTTCTAAGAACACCAGTCATATAGGACCAAAAACTCATTTTAGCTTAATTAACTTTTTATTTTATTTTTTAATTTTTACTTTATTTTACTTTACAATACCATATTGGTTTTGTCATACATTGACATGAATCCACCATGGGTGTATATGAGATCCCAATCCTGAATCCCCCTCCCACATCCCACCCCATTTCCTCTCTCTGGATCATCCCCGTGTACCAGCCCCGAGCATCCTGTATCTTATATTGAACATAGGCTGGTGCTTCATTCTTACATGATAGTATACATGTTTCAATGCCATTCTCCCAAATCATCCNTAGCTAAATATTCTTTAATGTTTTACAATATTTTACTATTTATATCTTTTGTGTTTAATGTAAAATTATGAGAGCATTTGAAGCTCGTTACATGAAAATGCAAGCCCTTGCAGAAGAATTCTATAACTAACTACACGGTGATCTTCCTATTTTAAAAGAACAGGTAAATATTACAAAAATCTTTTTTTTTTTTTGTCATTTCAATTTAACTTCACTCATTTCATCAAGGATGGAGTCTCAATTGTTTCTTAATGTCTTATATTTCACTTTGTTTATTGTCTTAATTAGGCTTCCAGGTGGCGCTAGTGGTAAACAGCCTGACTGCCAATGCAGGAGACTTAAGAGATGTGGGTTCAAACCCTGGGTCAGGAGGATCCCCTGGAGGAAGAAACGGCAACCCACTCCAGTGTTCTTGCCTGGAAAATTCCATGGACAGAAGAGCCTAGCAGGCTATAGTCCATAGGGTCGCCTAGAGTTGGACACAACTGAAGTGACTTAGCATGCATGTATACTCTTAATTATTAACTTAATTTTCCATGTTTTCAATATTACAAAATAAGGTAGATTTGAATTGCTATAGTATTCAATGTGAATGTGGGAACAGCAGAGATTTTAGCATCCCAAGATCATCAGAAGGAGTTACTAAACCCTGTTATTTATGGAGGTGGCTCAGTGGTAATGAAGCCACCTGCCAATGCAGGAGACACAGGTTTGATCTCAGGGTCAGGAAGATCCCCTGGAGGAGATGATAATCCATTCCAGTATTCTGCCTGGAAAATTCCATGGACAGAGGAGCCTGGCAGGCTACAGTCCATGGAGTTGCAAAGAATCAGACAGGACTGAACATGCACATATGCACGCATATGGTATTCAGAGATATCTAGCTAGCAAAAGGTTAGATAACACTAATAGTTCATAAAAAATGTTTATGATTGATATTCTCTAAAAAATCTTTTTTATGAGAAAATCTCATAAAAAATTATATAATGAGAATTGTAAGTTAAAAGAATAAATATTAGACTGCTTCACATGACTGGAGATGGTAAAGTTCCTAGAGGAAGCATCAGAATTTTAGTGATTTTTAGAATATCAGGTAATTGAGCAGTAACTATGAGCTGTTAAATATATGGGATCATTCTTTCAATTAAAAATTTAAGGAACCCTTTATTCTAGATGCTGAACTATGCAGTGGAGAAATAGAGATGAGTAAGAAATTATTCTTATCCACAAAGTCTAATGTAGAAGACATCAAGCTTAGTCCAATTTGGTAAGCGCATTGAGTACATTCCAGGATGCCTTGGGATCAAGGACGAAAGATCCCTAATCCAGTATGCATGTTTTAGGGGGAGGTGAGGTTGGACAGGGTCCACTGTGAGTAATATATGTGTACCCAACACTACAAGTAACTTTGATTGTAAGTTTCATCTGTGTAATACATAGTAATTTTGGGGGGGGTCTGTTTTGTTTGCTACTTCATCAGCAGTACATGTACAGTGTCTACCTGTAATAGTACTTAGCATGTATCAGTTGCTCAAAAATATATTTGGTGGAAAAAATTACTTTTCTCCTTGATACTATGCTAGTTATTCATTTATATAACTTATAAACTTTGGGATCTAATATAGTTGCTTATTTTGATGGGGGAGATAAATATTTACTACTAAACTAAGCAACCATAACTTTTAGAATCATTATCTCATCAAGTAGAAAATATACTCGAGCTATTATTACTTTAGTCCCATACAAGAACAAACTGCTGCTGCTGCTGCTAAGTTGCTTCAGTTGTGCCCGACTTTGTGCGATCCCATAGATGGCAGCCCAGCAGGCTCCGCTGTCCCTGGGATTCTCCAGGCAAGAACACTGGAGTGGGTTGCCATTTCCTTCTCCAATGCATGAAAGTAAAAAGTGAAAGTGAAGTCCTTCAGCCGCGACCCCATGGACTGCAGCCCACCAGGCTCCTCCGTCCATGGGATTTTCCAAGCAAGAGTACTGGAGTGGGGTGCCATTGCCTTCTCCAAGAATGGACTAATAAATTATTAATACAAAGCTAGAACTGCATAGGTTCATTGGTATTTATAGATAAAATTAACTAGAATTAGGACAAAAATAACCAAGAGCTCCCCTTGCAACTAAGAGGATCCCCTTGCAGCTAAGTGACTGCTCGTCACTTCAGTCATGTCTAACTCTTTGAGACCCCACGGACTGTATGCCTTTCAGGCTCCGCTGTCCATGGGATTTTCTCAGCAAGAATACTGGAGTCAGCTGCCATAACTTCCTCCAAGGGATCTACCTGATCCAGGGATCAAACCTGGATTGTCTGCATCTCCTGCGTTCAGGGAGATTCTTTACCTCTGAGCCACTGGGGAAGGCTTATAGAGAGAGGATCAGAGAGGTTTTGAGGGCAAAGGAAAGGAATAGGCTTTAGCCACTCAGTTTCCTACTGCGTAGTAGTTGTTGTTGTTGAATTGTTTAATCGGTTGTTTCTTTGTTAGGTGTTAGTATAAATTACAATAGAAAAGGTACTTTTGAAAATTTGCAAGAACTTTTCCCCTAAAGTTGCCAAACTCAGGTCTGGCTGCTCAAAATCAATACATGAGATGTATTGTTGGGAGAAAGGAAAGTTTCTTTTTATCAGAATGCTGGAAATCTGGGGGAGATTATGAACTCAGAGTCCACAAAAATAGCAATTCCCAAGATTCTGCTCAGTCATGAACTCTTTTAAAGGAAAAAAAATGGTAAATAATTTCAGTTAATCATTGAGGTAATTCAGAGTCATCAACATCCCCTCACCGTGTACAGGCTTGTGGGCTTCTTGTGGTCTTTCTTTACATGCCATCTTGTTCACACAGTTTCTTCAGGAGATTATTTAAATGGAAGCTTTAGTAAAAGAGGTATGGTTATCTGTAAATTACTTATTCTTCATTTCTGCTTCTTTGATCTATGGAAAGAACAAACAAGTCAAGCAAGGTATTGTGTGATCAAAAGATGTGAAAGGTGTGCTAGATCCATGACTAGGGCATGAGACTGCCTGGTTTAAAGTTAGTTGCAATATAGGTCTCTGCTAAAGGAACCAGAGATCAAATTGCCAACATCCATGGGATGATAGAAAAAGCATGAGAGTTTCAGAAAAACATCTACTTTTGCTTTATTGACTACACCACAGCCTTTGACTGTGTGGATCACAACAAAATGTGGAAAATTCTTCAAGAGATGGGAATACCAGACCACCTGACCTGCCTCTTGAGAAACCCATATGCAGATCAAGAAGCAACAGTTAGAACCAGACATGGAACAACAGACTGGCTCCAAATCAGGAAAGGAGTACATCAAGGCTGTATATTGTCACCCTGCTTATTTAACTTATATGCAGAGTACATCAAGCAAAATGCAGGGCTGGATGAAGTACATGCTGCAGTCAAGATTGCCGGGAGAAATATCAATAACCTCAGATATGTAGATGACAACACCCTTATGGCAGAAAGTGAAGAAGAACTAAAGAGCTTCTTGATGAAAGTGAAAGAGGAGAGTGGAAAACTTGGCTTAAAATTCAGCATTCAGAAAACTAAAATCAAGGCATCCGGTCCCATCACTTCATCACAAATAGTGAAAACAGTGAGAGACTTTATTTTTCTGGGCTCCAAAATCACTGCAGATGGTGAAATTAAAAGATGCTTGCTCTTGGAAGAAAAGCTATGATCAACCTACACAGCATATTAAAAAGCAGAGACATTACTTTGCCAACAAAAATCTGTCTAGTCAAAGCTATGGTTTTTCCAGTAGTCATGTATGGATGTGAGAGTTGGACTATAAAGAAAGCTTAGCTCCGAAGAATTGATGCTTTTGAACTGTGGTGTTGGAGAAGACTCTTGAGAGTCCCTTGGACTGCAAGGAAATCAAGCCAGTCCATCCTAAAGGAAATCAGTCTTGAATATTCATTGGAAGGACTGATGCTGATGCTCCAATACTTTGGCCACCTTATGTGAAGAGCTGACTAATTAGAGAAGACCCTGATGCTGGGAAAGATTGAAGGTGGGAGAAGGGGACGACAGAGGATGAGATGGTTGGATGATATCACTGACTCAATGTACATGAGTTTGAGCAAGGTCTAGGAGTTGGTGATGAACAGGGAGTCTTGGTGTGCTGCAGTTCATGGGGTCACAGAGTCAGACACAACTGGGCGACTAAACTGAACTGAAAGTGCCAAGACAAAGGGGTTTCCTGCTGAGGGCAGCTTCCTGCAAACAACTGCTTCTGCTAAATGATAGGACAGTAAATGATTACTGGATATTCTTCTGGTCCTTACTGAAACTAAGCTTTCCTAACTGAAATACAGGAGCCCTCAGTCAAGCTGATGTTGCAGAAATAAAAAGAAATGTGAAACTGTTGGAAAGCAGGAAAAGGCAACATGGTCAAATAGCCTTTTCCCTGATAGCTTCCTTGTATTTAGTTTAAGTGGAAAATATGTTTTAAGACTCGATTCTTGTCTGAGCTATGTCATCATCACCTTATAAAAACTGATTTTTTTTTTTTTTTGAGTTTAGAAATTTCTAGAATTCCTCCTTGGCTACTTATGAATTCACCTATCATTTTCCCTGACTACCCCATTTTTATTCAAGACTTAAACATTCACTTTAGAAAGTATCACAAAAAACTGATAGCTGCCCTTTAGATAATATTTTCTAATCAAATGTTGAAATAGAATCTAAGGTAAAAGATATTCATCCAACTTGCTTAGATATTGTGTACGCTCTTGACACTTTTAAAACCGAAGCTAAAATAACTGAAGTAGCTTATCAGTCGTGTGCTTAGTAGCACTGTCTAGTATGCTAATTTAAAGAAAATGAGCATAATAAATCTCTTTAACATGTGCATATATTGTTCTCCATGTAGAGGAATAACTTTCATATTTGCATATGTTACACTAAACCACTGGTTCATTACATGACATCCTAAGGGGTATAAAAGTCATGATGAATGAAATTTGGGTTCATATTTCATTACATTAAAATTCAACTTTCCTGATTGCACAGATGGAGTTAAAGAATCTTATATACTTCATCTAAACCCAAAGAACAAAAATTACACTATATATGTTATGACCTTGGTCAACCTGTCAATTCTGTCCTAAAAATTCTTCAGAGAGTCATTTAAATCCTTTCCTCTCAGATTCCATTTCACCATCTAATTAGGGAAGTTCTAATAGGGGATCCCGCCCAGGACAATAAAAGCGCTTTTCAGCCTTCTGCGGTTAGCAAAGACAATTTTCAGTCCTTTATTAAACCACATTTTCTAAGCAAGCAAATAATTTGTGTTGGTTCTAAGATTGCTAATGAGTTTCCATTTGTGTCAAAAGTTGTAAGTGTACAGGAGGAACTTTCTCTTAAAGCATGCAAACTTTCACGAATACAGTTCAGTATATTGTATTGGTGTTTTTCTTTCTGGCTTACTTCACTCTGTATAATAGGTTCCAGTTTCATCCATCTCATTAGAACTGATTCAAATGTATTCTTTTTAATGGCTGATTAATACTCCATTGTGTCTATGTACCACTGCTTTCTTATCCATTCATCTGATGATGGACATCTAGGTTGTTTCCATGTCCTGGCTATTATAAACAGTGCTGCAATGAACATTGGGGTACATGTGGCTCTTTCAATTCTGATTTCCTCAGTGTATATGCCCAGCAGTGGGATTGCTGGGTCATAAGGCAGTTCTATTTGCAGTTTTTTAAGGAATCTCCACACTGTTCTCCATAGTGGCTGTACTAGTTTGCATTCCCACCAGCAGTGTAAGAGGGTTCCCTTTTCTCCACACCCTCTCCAGCATTTATTGCTTGTAGACTTTTGGATCGCAGCCATTCTGACTGGTGTGAAATGGTATCTCATTGTGGTCTTGATTTGCATTTCTCTGATAATGAGTGATGTTGAGCATCTTTTCATGTGTTTGTTAGCCATCTGTATGTCTTCTTTTTAAAGATCTTGTCTCCAAGTATAGTTATATTGCAAAACACTGAGAGTTAAGAATTCAACATATGAATTGGGGGTGAGAGGACCTGATTCAGCCCATATCAGACAGTCCAGGCTCGAGGACATTATCTAAGGGTCTGTTTATTTACTGCTTTCCTGTGACTCTATCTCCTCTGTATCTTCCTGGAGCTTTTGGAGCAGCAGGTCAGCCCCTCCTGCTTAACGGCTGGGAAGAATCTTAGAATGTTCACTTGTAGTATTGTGGAAACAGTAATACTGCTTTGGAATAAGGTATTAGTTACAGACATAATAAAGAAGTAGAAATTGTGGGAAAAATTTACCAAAAAATCTGATACAATGATTGTTAGCTAATATAAAATCTGCATGTGAAAAACTTATCTATTATCACTAGCAGGGACAATTTCTGCATCAATTTCTCTCACTTGAAAATAATGTGTAATTCATATTCTCATTTTTTTCTCAGCAGTTTTCTCACCTAAGTGTAGTCTGTATTTACTTCTTCAGGATGTTGTAGGATCAAAAATTCTTTGCTTTTGCTGCAAAAAAACCTAATATTAGAAAAAGCGTAAACAATGTATAAATCTCTGACCCATGTCTCCTGTGTGTCCTGTATTGCAGGCAGATTCTTTATCTGCTGAGCCATTGTGGAAGTCCAGTGTATTTTGTATAATGAAACTATTGTAGTATAAGTAGTGGTTTTTAGGTCTTTTTCTTTCGGATTTTTCTGTCTTGTCATTTATTTGAAGTAATTTTTTCTCATTGGTTTTCACTGAGTCTTTTCATTGTTTTCAAACAAATACTGAACGTTAATTACATACAAGTAAGTGGTTCAGAAGGTAAAGCGTCTGTCTACTATGGAGAAGCTCTATACAGTCAACAAAAACAAGACCAGGAGCTGACTGTGGCTCAGATCATGAACTCCTTATTGCCAAATTCAGACTCAAATTGAAGAAAGTAGGGAAAACCACTAGACCATTCAGGTATGACCTAAATCAAATCCCTTATGATTATANAACCGAGGATGAGATGGCTGGATGGCATCACGGACTCGATGGACGCGAGTCTGAGTGAACTCTGGGAGATAGTGATGGACAGGGAGTCCTGGCGTGCTGCCCTTCATGGGGTCGCAAAGAGTCAGACACGACTGAGCGACTGAATTGAACTGAACTGAACTATGCGGGAGACCCAGGTTCAATCCCTGGGTTGGGAAGATCCTCCAGAGAAGGAAATGGCAATCCACTCCAGGACTGCTGCCTGGAAAATCCCATTGACAGAGGAGCCTGGTAGGCTACAGTCCATGGGGTCACAAAGAGTTAGACACAACTGAGCGACTTCACCAAGTACCTGTGCAAGGATAGCTAAGGAGTAAAAAAATGTATTTTATCTAGTATTTTCCTCAAGGAAAATAATTTTGTAGGTAGTATGGACGATTCATTTTAAAATATATTTTTTGAGACTCAGAAGAATATCGCAGATCTAACTCGTGTGACCAGAGGATGAGTTGCCATCACAAGACTGGCACATGGTATTTGGTCATTCCTATAATATTGTCTTCTCACCCACATATGGTCCCATGGCCTGTGGGCTTAAAAGTTGTTAAAACAACCGTATTTTTCAGTAGAAAGGACTTTTGAGGAATCCCCAAGCATGTTTGGACTTGTGTAGGCAAATAGAAGGGTAGATTAGTTTGGGACTGTAGGATTAACTTCCATAAATGGAAGACTGGGCATGGAAAAAGAGGAAGACAAGTAGAGCAGTAGCATGATAAAAATAAGTATATTTTCATGTCATCACTTACTATCCTCAACACATCAGATTAATTGCAGCAGATTTTTAAAAAGGACATCTTCCTATTTTTAGAGCATAGAGAACACAGAAAAAATTTATTGAAAGAGTCAGATAATAGTTCCATTCAATAAATGTCACACAGAATCACACTGTTACTAAATTAAATTATAGATAGTCAGACCAAAGAAAAATTAAAGATTTTTAAAGTATTTCTTATGGGTAGGAAAAATATTCTTTTGTTATGTATGATACCAAAATCTCTAGTACAATTTTGAGTATGAAATTTCTTTTGAGCATGTAGTAAGCATGTGGAACTCAACAAAAGAAAAAGAAAACAAAAGAGCAGATTCTTGCTTTCACTCCAGGATAGCAGTAGCAGTGTTAGTCTCTCAGTGGTGTCTGACTCTGCAACCCCACGAACTGCAGCCTGCCAGGCTCCTCTGTCCATGGGATTCTCCAGGCAAGAACACTGGAGTGGATTGCCATTCCCTTCTCCAGGGCATCTTCCTGACCCGGGGATTGTACCCAGGTCTCTTGCATTGTAGGCAGATTCTTTACCATCTGAGCTACAGGGAAGATCACTTCAGGATAGTCTTTCCTAAATATGACTACCCAGGTTGGCTGATCAAGGCTTTCTAATTACACAAGCATGTAATGCTTTTGTTGGTACCATATTATAACCTCCTTAGCCTTCAGTTCAGTTGAGTTCAGTCGCTCAGTTGTGTCCGACTCCTTGCGACCCCATGAATCGCAGCACGCCAGGCCTCCCTATCCATCACCAACTCCCAGAGTTCACTCACACTCACGTCCATTGAGTCAGTGTTCTCCTCTTGCCCCCAACCCCTCCCAGCATCAAAGTCTTTTCCAATGAGTCAACTCTTCTCATGAGGTGGCCAAAGTACTGAAGTTTCAGCTTTAGCATCATTCCTTCNAGTCTGAGTGAACTCCGAGAGATAGTAATGAACAGGGAGGCCTGGTGTGCTGCGATTCATGGGGTCGCAAAGAGTCGGACACGACTGAGCGACTGAACTGAACTGAACTGAACAGGGCTCAGGGAAATATGTTCTGTAAAACTTTTTAATTACAATGACATATAGTAAGTTTCCTTTCATGAGTCACCCTACCGAGGTTGCTTGTGAGGAATTTTTCATGTTTTTGAATAAAGATCTCCACATTTTTATTTTGCCCAACCCTGAAAATTATGCAGCCAGTCTTACAAATACACATATACATTTATAATTCACAGATTAGCAAAGCTTACTAACTACGGAGTATAGGCATATAGATAAAAGATACACATATACACAAGTGTGTTCACCCAGTTTTTTTTTAAGAACCTGCATTTTCAACAGAGACCAAATCTATGGTATGACGTACGTGTGCTGTGTGTGCTCATTCACTCAGTTGTGTCCAACTCTTTGTGGTCCCTTGAACTGTGTCATGCCAGGCTCCTCTGTCCATGGAGTTTTCAGGAAGAATACTGGAGTGGGTTGCCATTTCCTTCTCGAGGTAAACTTCAAAACTCAGGGATCGAACCCACATCTCCTGTGTCTCCTGCACTGGCAGGCAGATTCTTTACCACTGAGCCACCTGGAAAGCCGATGGTATGATGGCAATAAAGTAAGTAATCTAGTCTCTAGTTCAATTAAGATTCAGGTTCAAGGTTGTAACTTTTCATGGTTAAATGAAGTTAAAAATAGTTACTATTGTTTGGTGTTCTTCATGGGGTTCTCAAGGTAGTAATTCAAGTCTATGTCCCAACC
>SJYH01007776.1:45563-59372 GCA_006408735.1 Sylvicapra grimmia | reverse complement strand
CTGGGATTTCTTTGGAAGGAATGATGCTAAAGCTGAAACTCCAGTACTTTGGCCACCTCATGCGAAGAGTTGACTCATTGGAAAAGACTCTGATGCTGGGAGGGATTGAGGGCAAGAGGAGAAGGGGACGACCGAGGATGAGATGACTGGATGGCATCACGGACTCGATGGACGTGAGTCTGAATGACCTCCGAGAGATGGTGATGAACAGGGAGGCCTGGCATGCTGCGATTCATGGGGTCGCAAAGAGTCGGACACGACTGAGCGATTGAACTGAACTGAGAGAGTATGATACTTGAGCATGTTAAACAAGGTAATACTCTTGAAGTTCTTTGCTGCCTCTTCAATGAGTGAAATATAGGCAATTAAGTTTCAATAAATGGAACTAGAGACATTCTAGAATCAGCTTTGGCCTGGAAAAAATAACAAAACTTTATAAATGTCTTCTGAACAGGGTGATTAGATGCTGAATGTCATCAATGTGAAAAACAAAACCAAACATTTTAGGTTCAGGAAGAAGATGTTTAGTCTGAATTCTCTGGTCGTTTTCAATCTTTTAACTGCTATGAAAACCCTACCAGTCTTTGTTGGCTAGGTAATTTATTAAATATATCTTCTCATAAAATCCTTAGAAGAATCCTATGAATTATTGTGTCCACAATTGTTTCAGCCCACTATGGTGTTTTAGAGAAACAAAAATGCATATTTATTTTCTGTGATCAGAACAATCCTAATTTTGACAGTGGATGAGAAGCTCACACACACAGTACATTTGGGATAGTAGTAATTCACTGTGGCTGCAGTAGAGATTTTGAGGGAGAGTGCAGGAAGAGATATGGATGTAAGAAGAACACAAAGTATTGAATCTGGATAGATTGTAACCAGATTGTGAAGGCAGTAGAAGCCAGGTTCAGGAATGTGCATTTAGTCTTTCAGAGAAGTCATAGCTATTAAGTGATTCTGAACTAGATGAAAACAATATGGGAGTGATTTTCTTTTGAAGACTGAATCTGATGATGGTTGTTTGTAGGTGACCTTTGGTCAGATTAACTAGATATGCTTCCCAGCTCCATGTCGAAATTGTAACACTAAGTTCAGGAGTTTTTCTTCTCCTTAGCATTTGGCACATTCTGCAATTTTCTTTTAAAAACAAACTAACCCAAGTTAGTGTTCAGAGCACTGTGCCCTGGAGCTAGGTTACCAGCCTGCCACTCACTAGTTATGTGGCTTTATTTTAGTTAACCCTCAACACAAATTTTTTTCATCAGTAAAATAAGATGTTGCTTCTTCCCTTTTAAGGGAAGGTAAAATTAGCTAACAGAGGCAGAGTGCCTGGCAAAAAGGTAAATGCTCAAAATAGTTAGCTAGAATGTGTATAACTATTATTACAATCCTGAAATATTTCTAGTCAACCTGTCATATTTTCACAAGACTTCCTCTTGCAAAGATTTATCTTCCAAATATAATTGTCCCTTAATATTCACTGGAGATTGGTTCCAGGACCCCACCCCTGCACATTCCAAAGACTACAGATGCTCAAATTTACTTTATGAAACAAGGAAGTACAGGATTATCTGTATCCACAGGTTTCACATCTACAGACTTAATCAATTGGAAAGCTATTCCCATGGATACAGAGGGTTGATTATAGTCTCTTGGATTTGGACTTTATGCCCTTGTTCTCGTAGTTACTATTTTAAAAGGAGATACATTCCCATATGCAGAATCTAGAAAAATGGTGCAGATTGCCAGGGTCCAGCCCCGGGGGGTCCAGGGAATTCGAAGTGGGGACGGCGTCGGCGAGGAAAACTTATTTATTTATTAATATTAGATTAGATTAGAAAGAGATAGTATAGTAAGAAAATTAAGTGGAGAAAAGAGGCTGAATAACTTGGTTTATGGGCTGAACTAATAAAACTTCAGATAAGAAGTTTGCATCATCTACGTGAGGCCACCGGCATCCGTTCGAATTTTGGAAAGTGCCCCGCCTTGGACACTTTCTCTCACAGTACTTGAAAGCCAGGGCAAGTAAGTAGACATGATGAGCCGCCCGCTCCAGATGGGAATTCAGCCTGTTCCATCCTCTATTGTTTAGAGTCTCCTTATATACCCTTGATTGTACATAGAGATCAATGGGCAATACAAAATTATGCGGCGTCAGCAGCCCTGACTCTTAACAAAACCAGGCTTTTTTCTCTGCATACCTAATTGTATACACAAGTCTTAGGTGATTTACATTTTCTTCTCGCCAAAAGGTCAATTAACATTTTACAACCTTTTTCCTGATAAGCGTTTGTCAACCAGAAGACTTATTCGTGTTGATCTTCCCAAAGTCTGGTGCCACTCTCAGAAAGCATTAAATAAAGTTACATTCTTACATAGCAAGGACACAAGGGGAGTGCAGTGATATACAACAAAGAAAAGTAATTAACTCAAAAGTCTAGTGTTGCTAACATCAAAACCACTATCTATCCTTTTCCATGTCCCGTTTACATTGATTAACATCCTCCAGGTGCCAAAAAGATAAAGAATATGGAGGTCTGGCAGCAGTCATTGAGTCAACAGTGAAAACCGTCACCAATATAATTTTTAACTCCTTAGAAAAGGCTCTGTTTCTTTAAGATGCTTTTAAACTTTGTGCCTCTCGCGGTTGGGGGCTGTAAGCAATTCACAAGCTGTTAAGAGGTCTGGGGAACCTGTTAGGCAAGCAAGCTAGAGAGTTATCAGAGGGTGTTTACCTGAAACATCCCTTTCAAATGCAGAAGACTAAAGCCTTGAATTGACTTTTCCAGAGAATATCAGAAGAGTGGAAAAGCAGAGTACAAAGGCTGGCAGATTCTTATTTTTTGAGGGGTGGATGCTCGGGAAATTCCAGGGGGAACCCCTGAAACCTGAACACGCCTTGCGTTTGCCAGGCTTCCTACCACATGACCTTGTCACGGGCGGGATTCCTCACACTGGCTCCCGGCAGAACAGTATGGCAGTTTCTTTAAAAAATAAAACACAGGGTTTCCCTGGTGGCTCAGTGGTAAAGAATCTGCCTGCCAATGCAGGAGACATGAGTTCGAGCCCTGATCCAGGAAGATCCCACATGCTGCACAGCAGCTAAGCCCAGGTGCCACAGCTGTTGAGCCTGTGCTTTAGAGCCTGAGAGCCGCCAACTCCTGAAGTACCACAATGATAAGCCTGCATGCCACAGCTAGAGAGGAAGCCCCACTCTCTGCAACTAGAGAAAACCCATGCATAGCAACAAAGACTGAGCATAGCCAAAAGTTAATTAATTAGAACACAAAATATATAGTTACCAGAAAATCCAGCCATTCTGTTCCTAGGTATTTACCCAAGAAAAACAGAAGCATGTATCTGTACAAAGACAGGAGCACAAATGTTCATAACAGCTTTGTTCGTAATAGCCCAAACACTGGAAAGAATACAAATATTCATCTGCAGGTGTATGGATAAAGAAATGGTGATACAGGCATACGGTGCAATACTGCCCAACTATAAAAAGAATGAGCTATTGTTACACACAGCAACATGGATGAACATCTAAATAAATATACCAAATAAAAGAAGACAGAAAAAAAGAGTACAGCTATATAATTTCATTCATGCAACACTCTAGAAAGTGTAAACTAATCTACAATGACATAAAGCAGATCAGTTGTTGCCTAGGGATAGCGTAGAGAGGAAGGAATTTGAAAGGGGCATGAGGAAACTCTGGGGTGATGGACATATTCATCAACTTGATTTTGGTGATGGTTTCACTTATGTATACATATATCAAAACTTTTAAAATTATACACTGTCAACATATGTACTATTTTATGTCAATTATACCTCAGTAAATTTCTTTTTTAAAAAAATAACCTTCAAGACTTTGAATGTAATACAATTTTTTCCTATATAACAACAGAAGGCATAGGTATACTGGTTTTCCTTCTTCATAAAAGTCATTCTTGGACCTCCAGATAAACAGTTGTTATGTGATTTTTTATGTTTTAAAATGAAATATAATTTCAGTTCAAATTGAATGATCAAATATTCTTTATTAATTAAATAGTCCCTTATACCAGGTACTAACTTGCAGGTCTGTTTAGTTCAGATAATTAATTTATCTCAAGTAAATATGTCCAATTTTCCACAACCAAATAACAGAGATATGGTTACACTAAAAGGGGAAGAACAGCTATCTTTGAGGGTAGAATATTTTAATTCCCAGAGGGTGCATTTAGACTTCATAAGAAATTAGAAAGTAAGCCACAGAAAGTAACTGTCTCCTTCACAAAAGTAGAAAAGACCACACAACTCCTAATACATCCACATAGAATTTGAATTGGCAACCCAGTATCTGTTAAAGAGTAATTAGTATTCTACCATGTTGGTCACTTTCTTACAGATTTCACAGGATGTCACAGAGTCACAAATAATGATACTTTAGAAAATAAACCCCAAAACCTAACACAACAAATAGACTTATATACATAAACACTCAGATTTCTATTTGTCTTAGAGATTAAGGTAAAAATATGTGTTCTGAATTGAAACCTTGAGCTACTTATTACACTTAAGTTTTGATGTTTTTCCACTAACTCTATTATTTACTTTTCAAAAATATTCCCTAATAATAATAAGGCTATGGTTTTTCCAGTGGTCATGTATGGATGTGAAAGTTGGACTCTAAAGAAAGCTGAGCGTTGAAGAATTGATGCTTTTGAACTGTAGTGTTGGAGAAGACTCTTGAGAGTCCCTTGGACTGCAAGGAGATCCAGCCAGTCCATCCTAAGGGAGATCAGTCCTGGGTGTTCATTGGAGGGACTGATGCTGAAGCTGAAACTCCAGTACTTTGGCCACCTCATGCGAAGAGTTGACTCATTGGAAAAGACCCTGATGCTGGGAGGGATTGGGGGCAGAAGAAGAAGGGGATGACAGAGGGTGAGATGGCTGGATGGCATCACCAACTAGATGGACATGAGTTTGTGTGAATTGCGGGAGTTGGTGATGAACAGGGAGGCCTGGCATGCTGTGATTCATGGGGTTGCAAAGAGGCGGACATGACTGAGTGACTGAACTGAACTGAACAGTAAAATTGTTGTGCTCAGCCCTAATTAAATAACATCATTTAATAGGAAGAAATCTAGTGGATCCTTAAATTTTACAAATTATTGAGTCTCTCTAGATTAGTACTTTCCAAACGTTTTCCACTTCATAGCACACTTTAAAAATTACAATATTTGTGTGGCACTATGTATATGGCAAAGAATGTTCATGCTCATAAGTTTTCATGTTTCTCCTCTTATTTCTACACTAGACCATATTTCTCCCATTTCCTCTCATGTGTCTGCCTCTTTTTTTGTCTTGAAATTGTGAAGCCAAATGGCTAAGTTCTAGCCAGTGAAATGATTACAGAAGTGATTTACCTTCTCTCTCCTGTGATTTTCCCTCTTCTCTAACCCGCAGCTGGATTCTGGAAGAAGGAATTACAAGTAAGAGGGGAAAACAGAATGAGGTCTGTGGTATTGGATTCAAATTGGCAGTATCTGGCTCAATATATATATACACAGAGGGATGCTGCTGCTGCTGCTGCTAAGTCGCTTCAGTCGTGTCCGACTCTGTGCGACCCCATAGACAGGAGCCCAACAGGCTCCCCTGTCCCTGGGATTCTCCAGGCAAGAACACTGGAGTGGGTTGCCATTTCCTTCTCCATTGTGTGAAAGCGAAAAGTGAAAGTGAAGTCGCTCAGTCGCATCCAACTTCTAGCGACCCCATGGACTGCAGCCTACCAGGCTCCTCCATCCATGGGATTTTCTAAGCAAGAGTACTGGAGTGGCTTGCTATTGCCTTCTCCGACACAGAGGGATAGATAGACAAAAATAAGTGTGTATGTGTGAGTGTAAACCCTGAGATGCCCTAGAAGCAATGACATCCCAATGCCTTTGAGTGCACCTGGCACTCATACCCTAGTTTCTAAATACCACTCTCCAGTAAAAGGAACCAAGGCTCCCTAAAACAGTGCTTGATTCTAGGGCTTGGAAAGGACAGAACAAGTTGCACCTGAAACATCTTTATGTATCAGAAAGTAAGGAATTGCTCAAAACAGGAGTCTTATCAAAAGAATGCAGGAGACAACCTCAAGGAGCTCCTTCCTAAGAGTTAGTGCTGGTATAATTTGACTGATAAAATAATGATGGCATTAGAATATAACCCATAAAATAAACATCCATGAGCCCAAAGTAATATCAATATATAATTGAATATATAAATAAATGAGGGAAAGGACAGCTCTTCCTTACAGAAGTATTCTAATTATAAATGGTGTTGAGAAAATTGGACAACCACAAGCAAAACAAAGAAACTAAATTCCTATCTTATACTATACAGAAAAACCAATTCAAAATGGATTAAAGAGTTAAACATAAGACATGAAACTATAAACTTCCTGGAATAAAACACATGGACTAATCTCTTTGACGTTGGCCTTGGCAATGATTTTTTGAATTAGGTAACAAAAGCAAAAATAATAATTAAAATAAGTGCGAATACATCAATCTAAAAATCTTCTTCTCTGCAAAGGAAACAACCAATGAAATGAAAAGGCAACCTATGAAATGGGAGAAAATCTTTGCAAATCATATATTCTATAAGGGGTTCATATTCAAAATATATAAGAAGCTCATATAACTTGCTAGCAAAACAACAAATAACCCAAGTAAAAATGGGCAGAAGACCTGAAAAAGCATTTCTTCATTTGTATGAAGACATACAAACGGCCAGCAGGTACATGAATGATGGAAATATAAACTGGTACAGCCACTGTGGACAAGAGAATTGTTGCTTCTCAAAAATTAAAAACAGAAATACCAATTTGGCTTCCCTGCTGGCTCAGATAGTAAAGAATCTGCCTGCAATGCAGGAGACCCAGGTTCAATCCCTGGGTTGGGAAGTTCTCCTGGAGAAGGGAATGGCAACCCACCTCAGTATTCTTGGCTGGACAATTCCACAGACACAGGAGCCTGGCGGGCTACAGTCCATGGGGCTGCAGTCAGACACAACTGAGCAACTAGCACTTTCACACACTTTTCACACCATATGATCCAGCAATCCTACTTCTAAGTATAAATGCAAAGGAAACAAAACTATTAGCTGAAAAAGGTATCTGTACTCCTGTGTTCACTGTAACATCCTTCACTATAGGAGACAACCTAAATGTCGATAGATGAATGGATTAAAAAAATATGGTGTATATGTACATATGTATATATATACACATATACATATACAAAATGGGATGTCATTCACATTTTTTAAAAGGTAAGGAAATTTTTTAAAAAAATAAGGAAATTCTATCATTTGCAACAACATGGATGAACATGGAGGACATTATGCTAAGTGAAATAAGCCAGACAGAGAAAGACAAACATTGCCTGTGGAATTATAAGCACTTAAAGGTGACTTTTTTTTTTAAGATATAAAAAAAATAAGGTCAAACTCAATGAAACAGAGAGAGGAAAGGTGGTTGTTAGGGGCTGGGAGGTGGAAGAAATGGAGAGACTTGGGGGAGGAAGAAGTCACGTGCTAACATGCTAGTGAGTCACTAAAAAGGATCCTGAAGGAATTCCCTGGAGTTCCGGTGGTTAGGACTACACGCTTCCACTGCAGCGGGCACAGGCTCAATCCTTGGTCTGGGAAGTAAGATCCGGCATGCTGCACAACACGGACAAAAGTATTTTTTTAATTTTAAAAAATAAGAAAGTAAGAAATAGAAAGGATCTTGAGCTCTATCCTCCTAGAGGAGGACAAAACAGAAACATGGTCTCCACATGGTCTGGGAGACCCTAGAAAGCCTGACCTGTGCTCCTTTCTCAGGTGGAGCCCCGGGAGGCAGCCTGGGAAAGAGTGATGGTACAGGGTATCTGGGCAGGTGGGACTCAGTGTGGCACAGAACACCAGATACCTGGTGTCCAAAAGGAGCCCAGAATCGGCAGAGATATACACCAGACCTGCAGGTATTGTGCAGCTCAGAACAAGTAATAAGATGACAAAAGATCAGAAACCGTTCCCACATTTTCTAATGCCATGACACCCCTTACGTCCTCCAGAGTTTAAAAGCAAGCCTAGGGGTGGAATAGGGGCCACTGAATTAACTGAGATTAAGTTAATTCCAAAGAAATTAAGTCCTGCATGTCAAAATCTATGTAATGAAATCTGTCCCCAATACCTAAGTGTTCAGTAATTGTGAAATTTCTTCCAGCTCTATCATTTATTACAAGTATACTTACATATACATCAAATAATTATTTTGCTAATTCTCTCTATATGTATCTACTTTCCTGCCTACATAGTAATCAGCTTAAAATGTATATCAACAAGTTGGCCACAAGGTGGTACTAGAAAACTATCTTTTGCACTAGCCCCTCCTTGACTGTCATTAGTTTCAATATATCAATATAACTGTGAACAACTGTAAATGCACTAATCAGAGCAGAGGTTGAGATAGCAGCCACTGGGTTCATGTGAGGCAATGCTCATACTTAAAAATTAAAAACGAAACTCTCTATGAAAGCTGCTATCAATTATTTTATATTCTTGTTCTTTTTCTTATAAAGTTGATAGCAACTATTTTGTATTCTTCCTCTTTTTCTTATCTACTATTATATCACTGTAGAATATCCCAACTGTTACCTGAAATATCAAACACTATATATTTAGTACTTGGAGGAAAATTAAAATATGCGTGGCATTTTAGGTCTCAGACTGTAAATTTTAAATGAATATTTCACAGGATATTCCTCCAAAATATCTGCTGCTACTGCTAAGTCACTTCAGTCGTGTCCGACTCTGTGCGACCCCGTAGACGGCAGCCCACCAGGCTCCCCCGTCCCTGGGATTCTCCAGGCAAGAACACTGGAATGGGTTGCCATTTCCTTCTCCAATGCAGGAAAGTGGAAAGTGAAAGTAAAGTCGCTCAGTCGTGTCTGACCCTCAGCGACCCCATGGACTGCAGCCTACCAGGCTCCTCCGTCCATGGGATTTTCCAGGCAAGAGTACTGGAGTGGGGTGCCATTGCCAAAATATCTAGGACACCTTTAAACCTCTCCCAAACACTAAAGCTCAGCACCAAAATGTGAACACATTAGGCCAGCAAATGCACTGTATAACTCACACAGCATATGCTATCTCATGCTGAGGATGACTGAGAAGAGGAAGATCACCTCTTCCAGGCTGAGCTTCAGCATCAGTCCTTCCGATGAATATTCAGGACTGATTTCCTTAAGGATGAACTGGTTGGATCTCCTTGCTGTCCAAGGGACTCTCAAGAGTCTTCTCCAATACCAGAGTTCAAAAGCATCAATTCCTCAGCATTCAGCTTTCTTTATGGTCCAACTCTTACATCCATATATGACTACTAGTTTTTTAAGTAGTTGTAATTTTAAAGAGACACACAATAAAAGGGGAAGAAGAGGTATGGAAAAGCTCACAGGGAAGAACTTTCTAAGCAAAGGAGTGTTGAAGATAAAGTACCATGTCACAACCCTGAAGACTACCTTCTGGGAACAAAGCAAGGCAGGTTGAAGGAAGCAAGGAAGAAAGCAGTGAGCCAAAGGGAGACATATGAGTCCAATCTGTGGTCTTAAAGCAGAGGAAATTGAGTTTACTGGGAAGTGGAACCCCTATACTGTTTGGAAGATAGAAGTGATAAAAATATGTCCCTTGGCACACATCTTTGTTGAATTTTAAGGAAATGATGCTGTTAGGCTGTAAAAATCAATTTAGGATTTAGTTGTGATTATAAAAAGAATGCAGTAGGGTGGGGAAAATGAGACTTCCCAGGTGGCTCAGACGGTAAAGCATCTGCCTACAATGTGGGAGACCCAGGTTCAATCCCTGGATTGAGAAGATCTCCTGGAGAAGGAAACGGCAACCCACTCCATTATTCTTGCCTGGAAAATCCCATGGACAGAGGAGTCTGGTAGGCTACAGTCCACAGGGTTGCAAAGAGTCAGAGAATGAATGCCCCTAGGTTTCTCCCTCAAAAGAGTGTTCAGATGAACTCAGATATGAAGAGAAAAAACCTATCTATTTGTGCAACCCTCTCCTGGAAACCCTCTCCTAGGATCTTCTAAAGAGGAAAAAATATCAAGAACCTACTGACGGAGAAAAGATTTCTTGGGAATTTCCTGGTGACCCACTGTTTATGCTTCCACAGTTTCACTGCTGAGGGTAGGGGACTAAGATCCCTGAAGCTACAGAGTGCAGTTAAAAAAAAAAATTATCACTGAATTTTAATGTTTGCATTTTATTAAAGAATCTAAGTTTTTAAAGCTTAGGCCAAATTTACCCTTGCATATAGTTGAAGAAGAATTAGATATATGCTTTTTTCTCTAACTTGATAGTATATTCACATCCCACAAAATACTGAGCTTACTTTCCCCATATCATGCTTAAATATAATATAAATAAATGCAATCCTTTGTCACTCACTGGTATTTTTCTTGAAAATCTTCGGCGGTAATCACTGAATTTGGGTAATGGGTATATGGGTTCTCTTTGCACCATTCTCTTTACTTTGGAACATGTTTGAAAATGATGATTTTTAAAAAATAATTATAAGTCTTTTCAGTTCCAACAGATATCAAGTTAATAAACCCACTTCGCGTGTAGGACAGGTTAAGAGAGAAAAGTTTCTTTAAGAGATGTAACCACCATGTTTGAATAGACTATCTGAAAGTAGTCAATGTCAGCAACAGTACCACAAGAAAACTAGCCTGGTAACCTCTGCTTGAGGAATAACATTAGAGAACAATCCTGGACAGATGTCTTAAGGCCATTTCTTTCAAGTGTACTCTGGCAAATTGGTTCATGGCTAACATCGGAAAGGAAAGGGGCTACATGATTAAAGGGAGATTGTATTAGTTGGCTCATGTTGACAAGACAAAGTAGCACAGACTGAGGCTTTAACTAGAAACTTATTTTCTCATACTGCTGGAGGCTGGAAAGCCTAGAATCTACATCCAGTAGGATCCAATTCTGGTGAGAGCTGTTTTCGTAGTTTGCAGACATCCACCTTCTCACTGCATGCTTACCTGGCCCTTCCTTAGTATGTATGGAGAGAGAGAAAGTGAACTGTGTATATGGAGGGAGAAAGTAAACTCAAGTCTAATTTCATCATGAAGGCCCCATCATACATGGCCTCACTGAACCCAGATGACCTCCCAAAGGCCCCATACCCAAATACCATAGCATCAGAAGTTAGAGTTTCAACATGTGAATTTCAGGGGACACCAATATTCAGTCCATAACAGAAATGAAAGGAATTCGAGAGTCAGGCGCTAAAATTCATGTTGACTCCAGCTGGTTCAAGTCCCCCCACACAACTGTCTCACCTTAATTCCCCTATATTCCCTTTCCTATAACAACTAATCCATCCTTCAGAGTAGGGGAGTGCAGGAAGTATACTGGATTCACACTGGTGTTACTCTTCTTCACCCCTTCCTCTCCTCCTGCCCAAAAGACCTACCTAATAGACTACTCTCATAAAGTTGTTTTTTTTTTTTTCTATGTTGTATTGGTGGTGTTTATTTATTTATTTATTTTTAAATTTTATTTTTACTTTACTTTACAATACCGTATTGGTTTTGCCATACATTGACATGAATCCCCCATATCCTCTCTCTGGATCATCCCCGTGCATCAGCCCCAAGCATCCTGTATCCTGTATGGAACAAAGGCTGGCACTTCATTTCTTACATGATAGTATACATGTTTCAATGCCATTCTCCCAAATCATCCCACCCTCTCCCTCTCCCTCAGAGTCCAAAAGTCCGTTCTATACATCTGTGTCTCTTTTGCTGTCTCATAAAGTTTTAAATCAGTGTTAAGGGCTGAATATTCTTCCAAGTGCATTTCTGTTTAATAACAAAGTCTTGAGGAATCTCCAAAGTATAAAGAGACAAATTTAATGTAATATCAGGAAATGCTAGAGAAAGTGAGGATTTGCAAACTTCAGATTCCATCTCATTATGCCCTAAATCACCACTTAGAAGTATTATCTGAAATTAACAAGTAGTATAAATCAACTATACTTCAACAAAAAAAATTAGGTCGCACATGAGCAGAGAATGATTTTGCCTTATTGATAATTCACCCATGTAATATGTGAGTGAAACTTTAACTATGGCAAATGAATCATGGAATTTTAGAAATAAAAGGGATTGTTAAAATACAACCAAATTTCCTCTTGAAAGTATAACTTAGCTGAATGGATTGTCCAATAGTGTACAGTTACTAGAAGACCCAAGACTAGAACGCTTTTCTGCTACATCATTTCACATCAGTGCTCCAGTTCTGCATGTCATTAGACATCAAGATCGGCCTCTGGCAGCACACCCTCACTCTGGACCTGTCAATGAGGAGGTAGATGAGGGGGACCACTTCCTCACTAGCAAGGCTTTATATTCTTAGCACTGAGAAAGCAATTCTGCAAGTTTCATGCTGTATTAGGTCTCAAGGATTAGTTTGTGGCTTCCTGTTAGAGCAAACCACATGTGTTGCCATCCCACTTTCTCTGTCATCATTTACAACATCAGGTACTTGCTAGGTAGCTACAGGTCTTATTGCCTCCTTAATAATCAAGGCACAACAGATATAACAAGCACAAGTCTCCTCTTACCTCCACGGACTTCTGGAAATGTCTGACATTAAAGAGGCCAGTCCAGGTTCCATGCATGAGACAGGGTGCTCAGGGCGGGTGCTCTGGGATGACCCTGAGGGATGGGATGGGGAGGGAGGTGACGGGGGTTCAGGATGGGGGACACATGTACACCCATGGCTGATTCATGTCAATGTATGGCAAAACCACTACAATATTGTAAAGTAATTAGCCTCCAATTAAAATACATAAAGAGATCTGTAGAGTGAATGGAGAAATGCTGAATGTAATAAATTTTTCAGACACACATCTATTGTCTCTTTTAGATCTCTTCTGATTGTCCAGTGTAAATGTGGTATCTATGCCTCTCCTGGAGAGCTTTGTCTATCTTGACTTCAGGACTTGGCTGTTGGGAGCCGTTAAGAATGTGGAAAAGTGTAGCCCATTCATTGCTTCCATGTTGGTTAGAGGTTATGGAGAAAAACATATCAGCCCTTGGATGGATTAATAACAAGGAAGACTGCTAATGGTTTTTGAGATATTGTGGAAATTTTCAAATACAAAGTAAACAGAATAATATTATGAATCCCCATGTACCCATCACCCAGCCTTTATAATCAACCATTCTTGACCCATATGTACCACCATACACTTCCCAGGTCTCCTTCATTGTAGGCAAATTCTTTATCATCTGAGCCACCAGGGAAGCCCCATACACTTCCCACTCTTTTTCAATTTTACGTATATATTTCTGTTGTCATGTATATATATGAAGGACGTCTTTACCAGAGGACCTCAAGGTCTAAATTTATTAAGAGGACCTCTTGATGTCTAATTTATTTCTCATGGTCCTCTCCAGAATCATGAGAAATTAATTTCTGTTGCTCTCTCTCTCTATATATATATATACACACACACATAAATTTCACATATTTATATATATATATAAATTTGACATGTATATATGACAACAGAAATTTATTTCTCATGTTCTGGAGGCTGAAAATTCAAGATCAAGGTACCAGCATGGTCTCCTTCTCTCATAAAGACCTCCTTCCTGGTTCATAGCTGGAGCCTTCTCACTGTACCCTCACATGGTGGGAGGGATCTATTGTTTGTTTGTTTGTTTGTTTTAAGTAAAATGTCTATACATTGAAATG
>SJYH01007776.1:29445-40769 GCA_006408735.1 Sylvicapra grimmia | reverse complement strand
AATTTATTTCTCATGGTCCTCTCCAGAATCATGAGAAATTAATTTCTGTTTCTCTCTCTCTCTCTCTCTCTATATATATATATATATATACACACACACATAAATTTGACATATATATATATAAATTTGACATATGTATATATGACAACAGAAATTTATTTCTCATGGTTCTGGAGGCGGAAAGTTCAAGATCAAGGTACCAGCATGGTCTCCTTCTCTGGTGAAGACCTCCTTCCTAGTTCATAGCTGGAGCCTTCTCACTGTACCCCTACATGGTGGGAGGGATCTATTTTTTTTTTTTTTTAAGTAAAATGTATATACATTGAAATGCACAATTAGCTACATAATTTGAAAATGGATATGCCCATGTAACACACACCTCCATCATCTCCTTCTGGTCATATTTAAAAAATGTAAATATGTAGATAAGGAAAGAGCTTACAGATTTTTAATTTTTCTCATTTTCAGATCATGAAGCATTACTATGGCTGTTTCTCATTTGGGGAATTCTTCCCCTTAACCTCCCCTCTTCCCATTTCAACACTGCAATATCAACTCTTCCTCCTCTACTTTGCTTTAAACACTGTTTGTCTCTGCACACTGGCTCCAGATTTCTGCCTAGCAACCTAGGTTTGAGGATCCAAAGGAGATTTTCTGTAATTTTTTCACTGATATCATCTATCTCAGGTAAGCAGGCTACTCCAACCCCTTTCCAGAACCCAGCAGCCCTCCTCATTCTTGACTGCTTTGCCCCAGAGGAGAGAGAAATGGAGCAGTCCAGCCTTCTAGACCTACCTGGGCACTGCCTGAAATTGAGAAGGGGCATAGGAGGAACAGAAGAAAATGTTTTCTTCCTTGATTATCCCAAGTAGGATGAACAGAAGATGAATGAAAAGGACAGGATTAAGATAAATGTCTCAAACCCTTCCTCAAAAAAAAAAAAAAAGAAAAGAAAGAAAGAAAAGTAAGGCTTCTGGACTAAGAGTGTCAGGGTAATTGTTTTTATTATAAGTCTCTCCTCCCTCAGGTTGTGTATTTCAACCAGACACACAACCAAATACACACTCTTTCTACGTTGTATTCCAGAAAAAACAATACATGAACAAATGAAAAAGTTTTCTGAAATAGTAAGATTATGTAAGAATAATGTAAGATGATTAAGTTACATATTAATACATTCAGATATTTTCTATTTCTTTAGCTCATTCAAAGGGAAAAAAAAAAGCTGGTCACATCCATTTAAATAAATAAAGTGATTTTGCATTTTATGGGTTGCAATCCAAAGCCGCTGCCCTAGGGGCTTTNGCTTCTGGACTAAGGGTGTCAGGATAATTGTTTTTATTATAAGTCTCTCCTCCCTAAGGTTGCGTATTTCAACCAGACACACAAACAAATACACACTTTTTCTACATTGTATTCCAGAAAAAGACAATACATGAACAAATGAAAAAGTTTTCTGAAATAGTAAGATTATGTAAGAATAATGTAAGATTATTAAGTTACATATTAATACATTCAGATATTCTCTATTTCTTTAGCTCATTCAAAGGGAAAAAAAAAAAAAAGCTGGTCACATCCATTTAAATAAATAAAGTGATTTTGCATTTTATGGGTTGCAATCCAAAGCCGCTGCCCTAGGGGCTTTATCTAAGATGCTGGATTGGAGTGCTCCTCTCTGGGGCTGTTGGCCTCACTGATTCCTTCACTGTTTCCAGTCTGATCCCTCAACAAAGTATGGTTACTCAGCTTAAATCCAAGGTGCCTAGGCTCCTTACAAAAGGTGATATTTAGCTAGGGATTATTTAAAATCAACCAACATTGAGTACATGCCCGATGGAAGGCTCCTCTTCACAGATAGCTGACGTGGAAGTTGCTGGAGAGCCAGTCACCATCTGGGGTCATGAGAAAATGATAATGTCCAGCCATCCCCACACTCAGCCTGCCCCAAGATTACATACTGTGTTTGCCATATCCTTTAGCGGCAAGAAGAAATGTAAGCCTCCTGCATATAAGAGAAGCCGTGTGTGCAAGGAAAATACCAAACTACTTCAGAGATGTGAATCTAAATACTGTATAGCTAACTCCTTATTGTAAAATTCAGACTTAATTAAAGAATGTAGGGAAAACCACTAGGCCACTCAGGTATGACCTAAATCAAATACCTCATGATTATACAGTGNTAATGTCCAGCCATCCCCACACTCAGCCTGCCCCAAGATTACATACTGAGTTTGCCATATCCTTTAGCGGCAAGAAGAAATGCAAGCCTCCTGCATATAAGAGAAGCCATGTGTGCAAGGAAAATACCAGACTACTCCAGAGATGTGAATCTAAATACTGTATAGCTAACTCCTTATTGAAAAATTCAGACTTAATTAAAGAATGTAGGGAAAACCACTAGGCCACTCAGGTATGACCTAAATCAAATACCTTATGATTATACAGTGGAAGTGACAAATAGATTCAATGGATTAGATCTCTTGGAGTGCCTGAAGAACTATGGACAGAGGGTCATAACATTGTACAGGAGGCAGTGATCAAAACCATCCTAAGAAAAAGAACTGCAAAAAAAGACNAAAAAAAAAAAAAAGCTGGTCACATCCATTTAAATAAATAAAGTGATTTTGCATTTTATGGGTTGCAATCCAAAGCCGCTGCCCTAGGGGCTTTATCTAAGATGCTGGATTGGAGTGCTCCTCTCTGGGGCTGTTGGCCTCACTGATTCCTTCACTGTTTCCAGTCTGATCCCTCAACAAAGTATGGTTACTCAGCTTAAATCCAAGGTGCCTAGGCTCCTTACAAAAGGTGATATTTAGTTAGGGATTATTTAAAATCAACCAACATTGAGTACATGCCCGATGGAAGGCTCCTCTTCACAGATAGCTGACGTGGAAGTTGCTGGAGAGCCAGTCACCATCTGGGGTCATGAGAAAATGATGATGTCCAGCCATCCCCACACTCAGCCTGCCCCAAGATTCCATACTGTGTTTGCCATATCCTTTAGCGGCAAGAAGAAATGTAAGCCTCCTGCATATAAGAGAAGCCGTGTGTGCAAGGAAAATACCAAACTACTTCAGAGATGTGAATCTAAATACTGTATAGCTAACTCCTTATTGTAAAATTCAGACTTAATTAAAGAATGTAGGGAAAACCACTAGGCCACTCAGGTATGACCTAAATCAAATACCTCATGATTATACAGTGGAAGTGACAAATAGATTCAACGGATTAGATCTCTTGGGTGCCTGAAGAACTATGGACAGAGGGTCATAACATTGTACAGGAGGCAGTGATCAAAACCATCCTAAGAAAAAGAACTGCAAAAAAAGACAAAATGTTTGTCTGAGGAGGCCTTCCAAATACCTGAGAAAAGGAAAGAAGTGAAAGGCAAAGGAGAAAAGGAAAGATATGCCCATTTGAATGCAGAGTTCCAAAGAACAGCAAGGAGAGATAAGAAAGCTTTTTTAAGTGAACAATGCAAAGAAATAGAGGAAAAAACAAAATGGGGAGGACTAGGGATCTCTTCAAGAAAATCAGAGATATCAAGAGAAAATTTCATGCAAAGATGAATAATGAATAATAAAGGACAGAAATGGTATGGACCTAACAGAAGCAGAAGATATTAAGAAGAGGTGGCAAGAATACACAGAAGAACTGTACAAAAAAAGATCCTCATGACCCAGATAACCACCATGGTGTGATCACTCACCTAGAGCCAGACATCCTGAAGTGTGAGCTTAAGTGGGCTTTAGGAAGCATCACTGTGAACAACACTAATGGAGGTGATGGAATTCCAGCTGAGCTGTTTCAAATCCTAAAAGATGCTGTTAAAGTGCTGCACTCAAAATGTAAGCGAATTTGGAAAACTCAGCAGTGGCCAAAGGACTGGAAAAAGTCAGTTTTCTATCAAAGTAATCCTCAAAATTCTCCAAGCTAGGCTTCAATAGTACAGGAAACGAGAACTTTCAGATGTTCAAACTGGATTTAGAAAAGGCAGAGGAACCAGAGATCAAATTGTCAATATCTATTGGATCATCAAAAGAGCAAGAGAGTTCCAGAAAAACGTCTACTTCAGCTTCCCTGACTATGCTAAAGACTTTGACTGTGTCAGTTCAGTTCAGTCACTCAGTCATGTACGACTCTTTGTGACCTCATGGTCTGCAGCATGCCAGGCCTCCCTGTCCATCACCAACTCCAGGGTTTACCCAAACTCATGTCCATTGAGTCAGTGATGCTATCCAACCATCTCTTCTCTGTCGTCCCCTTCTCCTCCTACCTTCAATCTTTCCCAACATCAGGGTCTTTTCAAATGAGTCAGTGCTTCATTTCAGGTGGCCAAAATACTGGAGTTTCAGCTTCAACATCAGTTCTTCCAATGAATACCTAGGACTGATTTTCTTTAGGAGGGACTGGTTGGATCTCCTTGCAGTCCAAGGGACTCTCAAGAGTCTTCAACACCACAGCTCAAAAACATCAAATCTTCGGTGCTCAGCTTTCTTTATAGTCCAACTCTCACATCCATACATGACCACTGGAAAAGTCATAGCCTTGATGAGATAGACCTTTGTTAGTAAAGTAATGTCTCTGCTTTTTAACATGCTGTTTAGTTTGGTCATAACTTTTCTTCCAACGAGTAAGCGTCTTTTAATTTCATGGCCACAATCACCATCTGCANCTCAGCTTTCTTTATAGTCCAACTCTCACATCCATACATGACCACTGGAAAAGTCATAGCCTTGATGAGATAGACCTTTGTTAGTAAAGTAATGTCTCTGCTTTTTAACATGCTGTTTAGTTTGGTCATAACTTTTCTTCCAACGAGTAAGCATCTTTTAATTTCATGGCCACAATCACCATCTGCAGTGATTTTGGAGCCTCAAAAAAATAAAGTCAGCCACTGTTTCCACTGTTTCCCCATCTATTTGCCATGAAGAGATGGGACCAGATGCCATGATCTTTGTTTTCTGAATGTTGAGCTTTAAGCCAACTTTTTCACTCTCCTCTTTCACTTTCATCAAAAGGCTCATTAGTTCCTCTCCACTTTCTGCCATAAGGGTGGTGTCATCTGCATATCTGAGGTTATTGATATTTCTCCCAGCAATCTTGATTCCAGCTTGTGCTTCATCCAGCCCAGCATTTCTCATAATGTATTCTTCATATAAGTTAAATAAGCAGGGTGACAATATACAGCCTTGACATACTCCTTTTCCTATTTGGAACCAGTCTGTTGTTCCACGTCCAGTTCTAACTGTTGCTTCCTGATCTGCATACAGATTTCTCAAGAGGCAGGTCAGGTGGTCTGGTATTCCCATCTCTTTCAGAATTTTCCACAGTTTACTGTGATCCAAACAGTCAAAGGCTTTGGCATAGTCAATAAAGCAGAAATAGATGTTTTTCTGAAACTCTCTTGCTTTTTCAATGATCCAGTGAATGTTGGCAATTTGATCTCTGGTTCTTCTGCCTTTTCTAAAACCAGCTTGAATATCTGGAAGTACATCATGGTTCATGTACTGCTGAAGCCTGGCTTGGAGAGTTTTGAGCACTGTGTAGATCTCAAGGAATGTGGAAAATTCTGAAAGAGATGGGAATACCAGACCACCTAACCTGCCCTGTTAGAAACCTGTATGCAGATCAGGAAGCAACAGTTAGAACCAGACATGGAACAACATACTGGTTGAAAATTGGGAAAGGAGTATGTCAAGGCTATATATTGTCACCTTGCTTGTTTGACGAATATGCAGAGTACATCTTGGAGAAGGCGATGGCACCCCACTCCAGTACTCTTGCCTGGAAAATCCCATGGATGGAGGAGCCTGGTAGGCTGCAGTCTATGGTGTTGCGAAGAGTCGGACACAACTGAGCAACTTCACTTTCACTTTTCACTTTCGTGCACTGGAGAAGGAAATGGCAAGCCACTCCAGTGTTCTTGCCTGGAGAATCCCAGAGACAGTGGAGCCCGGTGGGCTGCTGTCTATGGGGTCGCACAGAGTTCGACATGACTGAAGTGACTTAGCAGCAGCAGAGTACATCTTGCAAAATGTTTGGCTGGATAAAGCACAAGCTGAAATCAAGATTCTCGGGAGAAATATCAATAACCTCAGATATGCAGATGACACCACCCTTATGACAGAAAATGAAGAGGAACTAAAGAGCCTCTGTAAAGTGAAAGAGCAGAGTGAAAAAGCTGACTTAAAATTCAACATTCAAAAACTAAGATCATAGCATCCAGTCCCATCACTCCATGGTAAATAGATGGGGAAACAATGGAAGCAGGGACAGACTTTATATTGTTGGGCTCCAAAATCACTGCAGATGATGACTGCAGCCGTGGAATTAAATGTTGCTTGCTCTTTGGAAGAAAAGCTATGACCAACCTAGATAGCATATTAAAAAGGAGAGACATTACTTTGCTGACAAACGTCCATCTAGTCAAAGCTACGGTTTTTCTGGTAGTCAAACACAGATGTGAGAACAGACAATAAAAAAAAAAAGCTGAGTGACAAAAAACTGATTCCTTCAAACTATGGTGCTGGAGAAGACCCTTGAGAGTTCCTTGGACAGCAAGAAGATCAAATCAGTCAGTCCTAAAGGAAATCAACTCTGAATATTCATTGAAAGGACTGATGCTGAAGCTGAAGCTCCAATACTTTGGCCACCTGACGTAAAGAGCCAACTCATTGGAAAAGACCTTGATACTGGGAAAGATTGAAGGCAGGAGGAGAAGGGGATGAAAGAGGATGAGTTGGTTGTATTGCGTCACTGATTCATGAGTTTGAGCAAACTGCAGGAAATGGTGAAGGACAGGAAAGCCTGGCATGCTGCAGTCCATGGGGTCACAAAGAGTCGGACATGACTGAGAAAGTGAACAAAAACAACTCCCTACATCTAAACTCAGAAAGAAAAATAGAGCACATTTTAAAAGGAGAAGGTGTGATGCTAGCTATCCAATAATTAAGGTTCTGGAAGCACTGTGACGGACAGCCTGATCTAGTTTTCTAATTAAAAAAAATAATAGTTGAGTTTCACTGGCCTCTTCCTAGTGATCCATATAATGTGCTTTACATGAATTATGTCCTAGAAGTTCACAATATCCCTAGGAAATAAGTAACACTGTGACTCCCAGTTTACAGATGAGGAAATTGAAATACAGAACAGTTAATTAATTTATCCAAGATCAGCCAGGAAGTAATAAGACAGACAGGATTTGAGTTCAGGCTCTCTGATCCTGTGTGGACACAGAAACGAGCCTCCCGATCCCCCTACAAGAGAGGACTTGTTGTCCAGATTCTGGGAGTGTCAGCAGCTGCAGCCTTCAGCTGTCAAACTGCTCAGGGTTTGACTCAGCCTCACAGAAACTCCTTGACAGAATCATGCCTTTCTCAGAGCAGCCTAGACCCGGTGACTAATTGAGACGGAGATATGAAGGCCCAGCCGTGACAGAACAGCATAGCACAACTCTAAAAGATCATTTTAGCTGCAGAGTTTCCTATCAGATTGCCATCAGGCCCATAACAAGCTGTCCTTCTCCCCCTGCCTAACCTTGCTTCCATTCTCTTTTCCCACAGTCCTTGCAAGGAAATCAAGGAAACTCCCCAACAGATATCCTGCACACCTTCCCTGAGAACCAAAACTGTGGCAAGCAAAAATCTTTCCAATAAGCAAAACTTCCAGGGGTCATCCACTTTGTATAGAGAGAAATGGCGCAAGTTAGAATATATGTGCAACTCGCAGGTAGAGGCCAATGGCCCAGCCAGATGGCCAGGAGCATGAAAGCAGGAAGATTAGAAAAACGAGGAGGCAAGGAGGACTGCTGCTGCTGCTGCTGCTGAGTCGCTTCAGTCGTGTCCGACTCTGTGCGACCCCAGAGACGGCAGCCCACCAGGCTCCCCCGTCCCTGGGATACTCTAGGCAAGAACACTGGAGTGGGTTGCCATTTCCTTCTCCAGTGCATGAAAGTGAGAAGTGAAAGTGAAGTCGCTCAGTCGTGTCCGACTCTTAGCGACCCCATGGACTGCAGCTCACCAGGCTCCTCCGTCCATGGGATTTTCCAGGCAAGAGTACTGGAGTGGGGTGCCATTGCCTTCTCCAAGGAGGACTAGGTGGAGACATATGAAAGCACAGAAGGGAGTGGGCAGAACAGAGCATTCTAGCACATTGCAAAGTCCACCAAAGGGCGCCAGTGACACAGAAGAGGCACCAGCCACAAAGTAGACCCAATGACTCAGCCCGGTAGCACCAGCAAGGCCGTGTCATCGGCCACTCCACTGCCAACACTGTGGACACACGCATGAAGCAGCCATGAAGACAGACACGGAGGCTATGCCCTGGCCCAGCCAGCCAGGCCCCCGCCCTCAACAAAGGGTGGTGCTGCTGCCACTGCTGCGTGGTGTGCAGCCTGCCATGAACAGAGACTACTGCTTGGACTCCAATATGGCACCATCCTTCGAAGAGATGAACTGACCATCTGCTGGCAAGTTGACTACATTGGGCCACTTTTAGTCTGAAAGGGCCAGTGATTCATGATCATACTAGACACATATTCCTGGTGTGGGTTTGCCTTTCCAACCTGCAGGGCTTCAGCCAGTGTTATTAACCAAGAGCTTGCCGTGTATTTGTTCTATGGACCCAGGAGCCCCATAAAACATTAAGGCAAATCAGTGAACTCATGTTACCTGAAGCACAGGAAGGGCCCATGATCACGGGATTCACTGGTCCCATTTCATACTCCACACTAAGAAGCTTCCGGGAACAAAGTAGGATAGCCTCCTGAAAGTACAGCTAAAATGCCAGCTTGAGGGTGATACTTCATGAGCATGATGCACCACCCTCCAGGTCACAGGACATATCTTGAATCAAGGCTTCATTTAGTGGGGCATCCTCATTCAGAAGACTAAAAAGATCTAGTAGCCAAGGAGTAGAAGCCGAAGTGACCACACTTACCTTGACTTCAGTGACCCATTTGAGAAATGGGTGCCTCCTGTTCATAAGGCTTTTGGCTTTGCAGGGTTAGAAATCTTGCTCTTCAGTGGAAGAACTCTTTCACCAAGGGATACAGATATCAGCAGGAAAGAAGAGAAGTCACCATCTTGGCTAAAGTAATTGATCCCAGTTATTCAGAAGAGGCAGGGCTACTATACACCAGGGGCAAAAATATGTTGAGTGATTCATGTGGGCACCACTTTCATACTCCCTTGTTCAGTTATAACATTAAATGAACAAGTGCTTTGATCAAAAAACGGTATCTACATTGTGCCAAGAGGTGAGCCAGGGCTGACAGGGGTCTAGACTTGCTAAAGGGGAGGGAGAAGATGCGTGTCAGTTGGGATCTGCAGCAGTGATAAGAATTGTGCTTTTTCCCACCTCTTATTCTGAAACTCTCCCAGACAGAAAGACTCAACAGAATCCAAGAGGAGCTGTTCCCAAAGCAGTTGTGAAGAAGTGAATCCAAATGGCTCAGAGTGAACTTTGATGAACTTGGAGATACACCATACAGTTCTTCCTTCAAGAAAGGAGCTTGTTGCCCCAGCTTCTAAGAGGGCTGTCAGCAGACAACCCTGAGCGATCAGCCTGTCAGGAGCCAACCCTGCTGCAGAGAGCTCACCCAGGTCACAATCTTTCAATCCTTCCAGTGGGTTGGATACAATGGGGTGATTGAGACAAAGGTAGAAAGATATAGCCATTTCAGTTTAGTAAAGCTAAGCTGATGGATCACGTGGTAAGCAGAATGATGGCCCTCAAGATATCCACATACTAATCCCCAGAACCTGTGAATATGTCATGGACATGGTATCGGGGCTCATAGAAGATGGGAAGTGAGGGGCAGAGGGAGGCAAGGATTCTAGGGTTTTTGGCTTAGAAGACTAAGTAAATGATGGACATGGTAAGAGGAGCCACCCGTGAAGAAAGAGAATAAATTCAGTTTTAGATGTTTGTGTATTCAAGTGCAGATGTGAAGCTATCCAGTGGGAGGCTAGATGTATAGATCTGGAACTCCACTGAAAGATATGAGTTGCTCATAGAGATCTGGGGAGTATTCGTATATGAAGATACCCAGGGATAATGAGGAAAGAGATCAGAAGGAAGTAGAAAAGAGGATCCTGGGAAGCACCAACGTTAAAGAGAAAGGCAAAGCAAAAGGGAGAGCTGGAACCAGGAGAGAAATGCTCTCAAGTTATGGGATGAAATGATTTTAAGAAAGGAGTGCTTGTCTATGTTGAAAGGAATGGTTCTCATTTTGACAACAGCTTTGGAAANTTTTTCAGTCCCAATTCAATCATTACTATTTGGGTAACTTTGAGCAAGACACTTAACTGCACTGACTCTAAGTGTATTTATCTATAAAACAGTAATCACAGTAGGGTTTCCCTGGTGGTTCAGACAGTAAAGAATCCACCTGCAATGCAGGAGACCTGGGTTCAACCCCTGGGTTAGGAAGATCCCCTGGAGGAGGGCATGGCAACCCACTCCTTTATTCTTGCCTGGATAATCCTCTTGCACAGAGGAGTCTGGAGGGCAACAGTTCATGGGGTTGCAAAGAGTCAGACACGGCTAAGCACACATATACACACAACCACAGTAGGATTGTATTCAGGCTGTAACAAGGTATAAAATGCACTGTATCAAATATGTATGTAGAATTTCTTTAAAAACTCTAAATTCCTTTATAAATATTTATCATGTTATCATTATTATTTTCTTGAGAGAAAGGCTAATGTGAAAAAAGTTCAAATATGAAATATACTTGAGGTTTATAGATGCATATTTACATAAATTTAAAAGGTGGCTAGAATCATTGCCAAGTTGTAGACAGAATCACCAAATAATCAATCCCTTATGGTAGTAAATGGAATAAGAGATAGTCACTTAGGGCATTTTGCTGATGTTAATAACCACATATCACTCTTTGGCACTTGTCATTCATGGTGGATGAAAGAAATCAATTGATACCAAAATCAATTGATTATGTAATTGAGATCTTAGAGTTTCTAAAATCACTTCATACATAGGAGTACATGAATATATGTGATATATATATGAATATTTATCCTGGCTTAGATAGATAGATTGGAGGAGGCAATGGCATCCCGCTCAAGTACTCTTGCCTGGAAAATCCCACGGGCAGAGGAGCCTGGTGGGCTGCAGTCCATGGGGTCACAAAGAGTCAGACACAACTGAGTGACTTCACTTTGACTTTTCACTTTCATGCATTGGAGAAGGAAATGGCAACCCACTCCAGTGTTCTTGCCTGGAGAATCCCAGGGACGGGGGAGCCTGGTGGGCTGCCGTCTATGGGGTCACACAGAGTCGGACACGACTGAAGCGAC
>SJYH01007774.1:87189-98024 GCA_006408735.1 Sylvicapra grimmia | reverse complement strand
TTTAATCCCGTATTGATCCTTTACAAACGGAAGTCCCCAGGCCACAGGTCCCCAACCCCGAGCACCCCGGAGACGCCGCCCCCGGTCTCCGGACTGCTTGGCGCATCCGGACGCGATCGGGGCACGTCCACCGGGACGCGATCGGAGAACGTGGATGGCACTGGGGGCCCTGTTGGGGACTGGGGATCCGCTGGAGCGTCTAGCCCCCGAGTGCCTCTGGGTTTTGGGGGGCGGGNGCCGCCCCCGGTCTCCGGACTGCTTGGCGCATCCGGACGCGATCGGGGCACGTCCACCGGGACGCGATCGGAGAACGTGGATGGCACTGGGGGCCCTGTTGGGGACTGGGGATCCGCTGGAGCGTCTAGCCCCCGAGTGCCTCTGGGTTTTGGGGGGCGGGGAGAGCCTGCGTAGGTCCACCACCCAGCACCGCCCAAACCTCGGTGGCGCGCGCGCACGCCGGGTACGCCCCCGACGCTCGCTGACCGCGCGCTTTTCAAATCCGAGCAGAGATCATTTACTTTTAATCCCCTATTGATCCTTTAAAAACGTAAGTCCCCTTCTGATCCGACCTGGCCCCGTTTCCCTCCTGGCGGAGCCTGGACCCCCCTCACCCTGGGTTCCCTTCACCCTGGGCCCCCCGCCCCTGGGCGGAAGGCAGCTCCGAGGCCCAGGGAAAGGCGTGCCCGGGGTGCAGCGAGAATTAATTACAAAAGAGTGCAAAGTGGGGGGCCTGAGTGAGGTCAGTGAAAGAAGCTCAATTTGGGCGGATCACGACTTTCAAAAGCAAAACCTGATGCGTTCAAGTTTGGTGCGGCGCGTGGAATGGGTTGGTCAAGCCTTTGGGGTAAACGTATACAAAAGCTGCAGGCCTTTCTTTGTTAAATCCTCACATAAAGGAGGCTCAGTGGTAAAAAAAATCTGTCAGTGTAGCAAACACCGGTTCAGCCTCTGGGTGGGGGAGATCGCCTGCAGAAGGAAATGACAGTGAGTTCTAGTTATTCTTGCCTGGAGAATCCTACGGACAGAGGGGCCTGGTGGGCTCTTGTCAGTGCGGCTGCAGAGAGGCGGACTGGACCTCTGGACGGAGCACACGTGCAGCGGAATGGAAATGCCCGCACCTTCCCCGCAACCTGGTTTGAAAGGCTGACTTTTTCATTCCAAAGGAGACGTTTATTTCGTTTTTGGCTTTTTTTTTTTCTTTCTTTCTTTATTCTCTCTCTCTAGGGACACTTTAAGCCTGTTGCTCATCATGTGTTTGCTTCTGAAGACTTGCGAATTAAAATCAGCAAATACGCCTAAACCAAATATTCTGCTGATAATGGCGGACGATCTGGGCATTGGGGATCTCGGTTGCTATGGAAACGACACACTAAGGTACCAGGAGCTGCGGATGGGGGGAGCGGGGAGGCAGTTCTCGGGGTGTGTGTGTGCGTGTTTGGGTGAATGATGCAGACTTCAAATCTGCCCGCAGAAATTAGGAAATTCCTTAAGGCATCAAATTTCCACAGCGAAAGTTATTTTTGGAGCAAAAGTGAGTTATGAACCTTTCTGGGGGGAAGAAAACAGCACAAGGGACTTCGGAGGGAAAGAAGGAGAGTTAGAGGGAAATCTGAGACTAGGAAGGTGAGAAGAATTCCTAAGATCAGGCAAGTGATTCTGAAGCTCCAGTACTTTGGCCACCTGATGCGAACAGCCTGACGCTGAGAAAGACTGAGGGCAGAAGGAGAAGGGAGCGACAGAGGATGAGATGGCTGGATGGCATCACTGACTCGATGGACGTGAGTTTCAGCAAGCTCCAGGAGATGCTGCTGCCGTCCATGGGGTCTCCAAGCGTCAGACCCAACTGAGCATGCACGGAAACCTTTTTCGGAGTGCGTGTGAATGATACCATCAGCCGCCACCTCTGAACAGAAGTTGTATGCACTGCCTCTGCAGATGTGTGTGTGTGTGAGTCGTTCAGTTGTGTCCGACTGTGACCACATAGACTGTAGCCCTCCAGGCTCCTCTGTCCATGGGAGTTTCCAGGCAAGAGTACTGGAGTGGGGTGCCATTCCTGCAGGGGGCAAAACGCAATTACATCTAAAAGCAAAGGAAGTTCCTCAAATAGAGAACTTATCCGTATACCTTTCAGCATGGGGACCCCTCCTAAGGGTGACCTTTGTGTGTGTGCTTTGCCCAGGACACCAAACATCGACCGGCTGGCGGAGGAAGGCGTGAGGCTCACCCAGCACCTGGCGGCCGCCCCCCTGTGCACCCCGAGCAGGGCCGCCTTCCTCACGGGGAGACACGCCTTCAGATCAGGTGGGTGTCGTGGGGGCGGCTGGGGAAACGGCTGGCCTCGTCCGCCCATTGACTGTCCTTAAAAATGGGGTGGTGGCCATCTCCCGGAGTTAGCCCAAGCTCATGTCCATTGCATGGGTGCGGAGGCAAACCACTCCAGTGTATTTCTCAGCGAGAACCCCAAGAATTGCTGTATAAAAAGACAAGGGGACTTTGATACAAATTAAAAAAAAGCTAACACAAAATAGAAACAAAAAGAATTAGGTGGTAGGACTTCCCTGGTGGTGCAGTGGTTGAGACTCCATGCTCTTCCACCGCACAGACCATAGGTTCAATCCTTGGTCAGGGAACCGGAGTCCACACGCCATAACTAAGACCCTGCACAGCCAAATATATACATATGTATATGCTGCTGCTAAGTCGCTTCAGTCATGTCTGACTCTGTGTGACCCCACAGACGGCAGCCCCCCAGGCTCCCCCGTCCCTGGGATTCTCCAGGCAAGAACACTGGAGTGGGTTGCCATTTCCTTCTCCAATGCATGAAAGTGAACAGTGAAAGGAAGTCGCTCAGTCATGTCCGACTCTTCGAGACCCCATGGACTGCAGCCCACCAGGCTCCTCCATCCATGGGATTTTCCAGGCAAGAGTACTGGAGTGGGGTGCCATCGAAAAAAAAAANATTCTCCAGCCAGGAATACTGGAGTTGGTTGCCATTTCCTTCTCCAGGAGATCTTCCCAACCCAGGGATCGAACCCCCGTCTCCTCCATTGCAGGCAGTTTCTTTACCATCTGAGCCACCAAAAAGCTCTGTAATTACTGAAAATTCAGAAAGCTGAAAGTCTTCAAGGTAACTGACTGCATTCCGTGTTGTGTGTCCAGAATCTTTGAGTCACTCTCGAGGTCAAGTTGCAGTTTCAGATGGTTCCTCACAGGGTCATCCGTGGTGGAGAACCTCAGTCCCCAACGGAAACCCTCGGCCTACTTACCGGAAGTAGGGTAGTTACCGGAAGTAGGGTACTTACCGGAAGTAGGGTAGTTACCGGAAGTAGGGTACTTCCGGCTGTTTACCGGAAACCAACATTTCCTCTCGGCTCTGCTGCACTCCGCAGGCATGGACGCCGTGGATGGCTACCGGGTCCTGCTGTGGAACGCGGGTTCGGGGGGACTCCCGCAGAATGAAACCACGTTTGCGAGGATCCTTCAGCGGCAAGGGTACACCACGGGCCTCATCGGTACGTGGTGACGCGTATATTTTTCTGCTTTCTTTGCGTGACGGTGAAGGTCAGGGATCGCAAGACCCAATGTTCCTAGAAAACGTTCAACTGTCAGAACCCAGATTTAATTCCTGGTTCCTCTCATGTCTCTTGAATGGTTCACCGTGTTGGAATTGAAGAGTCTTTTTTTCAAAAGACTTTGCAAAAAATTGAAGTCTTTTTTTTTTTTCAACCCGTAATTTTCTTTTAATAATATTCATCCTTCTTTTCTTTTTTTTCTTGACTTTTTTTTTGAGGATAGTTGTTTTACACTGTTGTCTAGGTCTCTGCTTTACAGTGAAGTCAGTCAGCCATGAGGAATGCTCCCTCTTGAGCCTTTGGCTCACCTCACCCCCCACCCCCCTCAAGGTCATCACAGAGCCCCGAGCTGAGCCGTGCAGCCCCTTCCCGCTAGCTGTCTGTTTTATCCATGATCGTGTATAGATGTCAGCGCTGCTCTCTCAGTTCATCCCACCATCTCCTTCTCCTGTTGTGTCTCCAAGTCGGTTATCCACGCTCTAGTCTTTATTCCTGCCCAGCAAATAGGTTCATCTGTTCCGTCTTTCTAAATTCCATACATACGTGTTAACACAGGATACTTGTTTTTCTCTTTCTGACTTACTTCACTCTGTATAGCAGGTTCTAGGTTAATCCACCCTCACCGCCAGTCACTCAAATTCATTCTTTTTTACGGCTGAGTAATATTCCATTGTATATATGTGCCACATCTGTGTCTATTATTCTGTCAATAGACAGGTTGTTTCTCTGTCTTGGCTATTGTAAATAGTGCTGCAGTGAGTATTGGAGTACATGCTGCTGCTGCTGCTGAGTCGCTTCAGTCGTGTCTGACTCTGTGTGACCCCATAGACGGCAGCCCACCAGGCTCCCCCGTCCCTGGGAATCTCCAGGCAAGAACACTGGAGTGGGTTGCCATTTCCTTCTCCAATGCATGAAACTAAAAAGTGAAAGTGAAGTCACTCAGTCGTGTCCAACTCTTAGCGACCCCANCCCACCAGGCTCCCCCGTCCCTGGGAATCTCCAGGCAAGAACACTGGAGTGGGTTGCCATTTCCTTCTCCAATGCATGAAACTAAAAAGTGAAAGTGAAGTCACTCAGTCGTGTCCAACTCTTAGCGACCCCATGGACTGCAGCCTATCAGGCTCCTCCGTCCATGGGATTTTCCAGCAAGAGTACTGGAGTGGGTGCCATTGCCTTCTCCTGGAGTACGTGAATCTTTGACAATTATGGTTTTCTCAGGGAGTCCTTGTAACTTTAAACTATTTCTCCATTAGCCTCTTTGCTGGAGGAATCCATCTTTTCCTCACGGCACTGGTCAGAATCTTTTAGACATTATATTGCTTTAAATGGCCACACCTCATCTCAAAACTCAGTGTTAAAGCATCAGATGGTGGGAAGCTTTGGAGGCGGGATCCTTCTGTATGGTTTTATTCTCCACAATCCTCACTGCAGCCCGCTGTTTTTGTTTCCTTACATGTAAAAGGGCAGATTCCTGGGTTGGGAACCAGGACAGAGTCTTACAGGTTCTGAAGATAGCTTGTGAGTCGTGTGGGGGTGGGGGGGACCAAGGGAACAAGCAAACAGGTGTCACTTCTCCACGTGGAATTTTGTGCAACTGTCCATGGAATTCTCCAGAAAAGAATACTGGAGTGAGTTGCCTTTTCCTATTCCAGGAGATTTCCAAAACCCAAGGACTGAACCTGCATCTCTTGTGTCTCCTGCATTGGCAGGCAGATTCTTTACCACTGAGACACCTAGGAAGCCCCTATTGCTTTTTGGGTGTTGGCGTTCAGTCGCCCAGTCCTGTCTGACTCTCTGCGACCCCGTGGACTGCAGCACGCCAGGCTTCCCTGTCATTCACCGTCTCCGGGAGTTTGCTCAAACTCATGACCACTGAGTCGGTGATGAACCTCCCAATCACCCTCAGAAAGTAATTGCAGGCAGAATCCCTGAGACGTATGCTGTTTTTTATGTTTCTTTTTTTTAAGTTCTTGCTTCTGTCTTCAGGAAAGTGGCATCAGGGTGTAAACTGTGCCTCGCGCAACGACCCCTGCCATCACCCTCTGCACCACGGCTTTGACTATTTCTACGGCATGCCCCTCACGCTGGTCAACGACTGCCACCCAGACAGGCCCCCGGCAGTGGACGCCGGCTTGAGGTCCAGGCTGTGGCTTTACACCCAGATCATGGCCCTGGGCGTGTTGACCGTCGTGGCCGGCAAAGCCTGCAGGCTGATCTCCGTTTCCTGGAAACTAGTCTTGAGTGTGGCCGCCCTGGTCCTGCTGTTTTTCACGTCCTGGTACGCCAGCTTTGGCTTCGTCCGCCGCTGGAACTGCATCCTGATGAGAAACCACGAAGTCACTGAGCAGCCCATGGTTTTGGAAAGAGCTGCGAGCCTCGTGCTCAAGGAGGCTGTTTCCTTTATTGCAAGGTAATGGCGCCGTCCCCTTGGAAANCTGGTCCTGCTGTTTTTCACGTCCTGGTACGCCAGCTTTGGCTTCGTCCGCCGCTGGAACTGCATCCTGATGAGAAACCACGAAGTCACTGAGCAGCCCATGGTTTTGGAAAGAGCTGCGAGCCTCGTGCTCAAGGAGGCTGTTTCCTTTATTGCAAGGTAATGGCGCCGTCCCCTTGGAAATCGGAGGTGAGTTCTGGGTGCATCTGAGTCTGTTTATCACTGGTGGGAATCTGCCAGCTCTCCGAGCAGACGTGTGTGTGTGTGTGTGTGTCTTAGCTGCTCAGTCGTGTCCGACTCTTGGTGACCCCCTGGATTGTAGCCCACCAGGCTCCTCCGTCATGGGGATTCTGCGGGCAAGCATACTGGAGTGGGTTGCCATGCCCTCCTCCAGGGGATCTTCTCAACCCAGGGCTATGAACCCGGGTCTCTTGCATTGGCAGCTGGATTCTTTACCACCGAGCCACTTGGGATGTCTAGAATATTGCGCAGCAACTTAAAAGAGTAAAGGGGCTGTGTGTGCTGATAGGGAAACGTAGCTGATACGACCCTATGGGGCGTTCCTGGGACAGACCCCTACCCCTGTCCTCTGCTCCAGCTCCTGTCTGAAGCATGTAGATCATAGTATCTGATGCAGACTTCTTCAGTTGTTTCACAGATGCTTAAACCCCCAGCAAACAGAAGATGTTAATTACTTGATGTGCACGAGCGTTCAGTCTCTACTTTGAAGTCCTGGATCATGGAGATGCTCTTATAGCCAAAGGATGTTTTCTCTTCTTCCAGAAATAAGCATGGTCCATTCCTGCTCTTTGTGTCTCTGCTGCATGTCCATACCCCCCTGGTGACCACAGAAAGGTTCCTTGGGAAAAGTCAGCACGGCTTGTACGGCGACAACGTGGAGGAGATGGACTGGCTCGTGGGTAAGTCAGCCCACGGCCAGGCTTCATTAGTTCCTGGCCTTCCCTAGATGGCGGGGTGACACGTGGGTGACCTCCCCAGGAGCCAGCCTTCAGTAAAGAATCAAAGACGAAGAGGAAGATTCTCCCACATCATCCCACATCTCCCAGATTCCTTCTGCCTTTCCTATTTCTTTTGTCTACTTTTGCACAAAGGCATCCTTCTAAAGTCTGTGCTTGAACGCTGTCACGACAGGACTTCCCAAGCGGTCCAGTGGTTACCGCTTCACCTTCCAATGCAGGGGGTGTGGGTTCGATCCCTGGTCGGGGAGCTGAGATCCCACATGCCTCGTGGCCAAAATACCAAACATAAAACAGAAACCGTATTGTAGTACATTCAATAAAGAGCTTAAAAATTAAGGGTTAGTCGCTCAGTCGTGTCCGACTCTTTGCGACCCCGTGGACTGCAGTCCATCAGCTCCTCTGTCCATGGGATGGATTCTCAAGGCAAGAACACTGGAGTGGGTTACCATGCCCTCCTGCAGGGAATCTTCCAGACCTAGGGATCTAACCCACGTCGCCTGCATCGGCAGGCTGGTGGGTTCTTTTACTGCTGAGCCACCTGGGAAACCCTCAGAAAGGAGACATCATGTTGAACTCTCAGATGCTGTTTCATTTACGTCGCCCTGAAACGCTGCGTCTTTCCCAAAGGGGAGATTCTGAACGCCGTTGAAAAACACGGTCTGAAAAACACGACTCTCACGTACTTTACCTCTGATCATGGGGGACACTTGGAGGCGAGAGATGGACACGTCCAACTGGGCGGGTGGAATGGAATATACAGAGGTAAGACCCGTGGGCATTGGGGTTCCAGGGTAAGATCTCTTTACATGGGTACTTTTAAATATCCTACATGAGGGACTTCCCTGGTGGTGCACTGGTTAAGACCCCACACTTCCATTGCAGGGGCCATGGGTTCGATCCCTGGTCAGGGAACTAAGATCCCACATGTGTTTCAACATGGCCAAAAATTAAAAAAAAAAAGAAGAAAAAAATTTGATACGGTCCAGCTGAATTATTCTGGAGAAGGAAATGGCAACCCACCCCAGCGTTCTCACCTGGAGAATCCCGTGGCCAGAGGAGCCTTGTGGGCTATAGTCTATGTGTGTGTGCTCACTCAGTCGTGTCTGACTCTTTGCAACCCCATGGACTGTAGCCTGCCAGGCTCCTCTGTCCGTGGGATGCTCTAGGCAAGGATATTGGAATGGGTCGCCTTGCCCTCCTCCAGGGGATCTTCCCAACCCAGGGATCAAACCGGCATCTCATCCATCCCCTGCATTGGCAGGTGGGTGCTTTACCACTAGCACCCGTGGGCTACAGGGATGGGGTGGCCAAGAGTCGGATGCCACTGAGCGACCGAGCGCACACACTGGATTCAGACCCACACAGGTACATCCGGGTGTGTCTCTAGGCTGGAGCATCTCCTGAGAAGGCAGTGGTGTGTCGTTCCCTTCCAGGCGGCAAAGGCATGGCCGGCTGGGAAGGCGGGATCCGGGTCCCGGGGATATTCCGGTGGCCCGGGGTCCTGCCGGCCGGCCGCGTGATCCACGAGCCCACCAGCCTGATGGACGTCTTCCCCACCGTGGTCCAGCTGGCGGGCGGCCAGGTGCCTCAGGACAGGTATACTCCCTGCGTCCTGAGAGAGCCCCCTTCCCTCGTCCGTATTTTTGGGGAAAACATTCCACAATAGGAGAATGTTTAAAATAGTCTCCCATGTAGGGCACAGGCTGATTTGAAGTGACCACACCTAGGAAAACAAGGCTAAACGAATTGTTGGGTCCAGTGACTTGTTTTGATCTTTTTTTTGGCAAGAGTTTATGTGACGGCATCACAATCCGGAGACGCAATCGTCAGAATGCAACATCTCCTATTAATCTTCTGAAATGCAGTCTTGCCCACGTGTTGGTGCGGCTATGAAAATTTAAATTTTTTAAAAAAATGTTTATTTATTTTTAGGCTGTGCCACACAGCATGTGGGATCTTAGTTCCCCGACCAGGGATTGAACCTGTGTCCTGCCTGCCCTGAAAGTTCAGAGTCTTAACCTTGCTGGACCACCAGGGAAGTCCCTTGAAAATATGATTTAAAAATGATTATGTACCTCAGTACACACCCAGAAAGTCCCTCTCATACATGAGAAGAAATAGCGGTAAATATTTTGATACAAGATTGGATTTTACTTCCTTTAGGAGAACCAGTAAGGGACTTGCCTAGAGCTCCAATGGCTAGGAATCCACGTTTCCACTCACAGGAGATGCGGGTTCGATCCCTGCTTGGGGAATGAGGATTCTACCTGTCACCCCCACCCCCGCAAAAAAAAAAGCCTGAAAAAAAGGTTACCAGTAAATATTTATGTATGATGGCTAATAATATAAGGTACTTTATCCTCTAGTTCTTACTGCAAAAAGGAAAAAGCCATCTTATTAATTTTTTAGTTGAGTAGTATTTGTAGTTCAGCAGGTTTCTCTGGANTGACGGCATCACAATCCGGAGACGCAATCGTCAGAATGCAACATCTCCTATTAATCTTCTGAAATGCAGTCTTGCCCACGTGTTGGTGCGGCTATGAAAATTTAAATTTTTTAAAAAAATGTTTATTTATTTTTAGGCTGTGCCACACAGCATGTGGGATCTTAGTTCCCCGACCAGGGATTGAACCTGTGTCCTGCCTGCCCTGAAAGTTCAGAGTCTTAACCTTGCTGGACCACCAGGGAAGTCCCTTGAAAATATGATTTAAAAATGATTATGTACCTCAGTACACACCCAGAAAGTCCCTCTCATACATGAGAAGAAATAGCGGTAAATATTTTGATACAAGATTGGATTTTACTTCCTTTAGGAGAACCAGTAAGGGACTTCCCTAGAGCTCCAGTGGTTAGGAATCCACGTTTCCACTCACAGGAGATACGGGTTTGATCCCTACTTGGGGAATGAGGATTCTACCTGTCACCCCCACCCCCGCAAAAAAAAAGCCTGAAAAAAAGGGTACCAATAAATATTTATGTATGATGGCTAATAATATAAGGTACTTTATCCTCTAGTTCTTACTGCAAAAAGGAAAAAGCCATCTTATTAATTTTTTAGTTGAGTAGTATTTGTAGTTCAGCAGGTTTCTCTGGAAAGAGCAAGCCAACAGTACATATGCAGGTGTGTGTGTGTGTGTGTGTGTGTGTGTGTGTGTGTGTGTGCAAGTAATAAGGGCTCCACTAGTGGTTCAGATGATAAGGAGTGCCTGCCTGCAATGCAGGAGACCCAGGTTCGATCCCTGGGTTGGGAAGATACCCTGGAGGAGGACATGGCAGCTCACTCCAGTGTTCTTGCCTGGAGAGTCCCATGGACAGAGGAGCCTGGCAAGCTACAGTCTGTGGGGTCAAAATAAGACATTTGTCATAAGGAATTGGCTCACGGAGTGGTAGAGACTGGCAAATTGAAATCTGATGTTGGGAAGNAAGTCCCTCTCATACATGAGAAGAAATAGCGGTAAATATTTTGATACAAGATTGGATTTTACTTCCTTTAGGAGAACCAGTAAGGGACTTCCCTAGAGCTCCAGTGGTTAGGAATCCACGTTTCCACTCACAGGAGATACGGGTTTGATCCCTACTTGGGGAATGAGGATTCTACCTGTCACCCCCACCCCCGCAAAAAAAAAGCCTGAAAAAAAGGGTACCAATAAATATTTATGTATGATGGCTAATAATATAAGGTACTTTATCCTCTAGTTCTTACTGCAAAAAGGAAAAAGCCATCTTATTAATTTTTTAGTTGAGTAGTATTTGTAGTTCAGCAGGTTTCTCTGGAGAGAGCGAGCCAACAGTACATATGCAGGGGGGTGTGTGTGTGTGAGAGAGAGCCAACAGTACATATGCAAGGGT
>SJYH01007774.1:72473-87043 GCA_006408735.1 Sylvicapra grimmia | reverse complement strand
ATGCAAGGGTGGGTGTGGGTGTGTGTGGGTGTGTGTGTGTGTGTGTGTGCAAGTAATAAGGGCTCCACTAGTGGCTCAGATGGTAAGGAGTGCCTGCCTGCAATGCAGGAGACCCAGGTTCGATCCCTGAGTTGGGAAGATCCCCTGGAGGAGGACATGGCAACTTACTCCAGTGTTCTTGCCTGGAGAGTCCCATGGACAGAGGAGCCTGGCAGGCTATAGTCTGTGGGGTCAAAATAAGACATTTGTCATAAGGAATTGGCTCACGGAGTGGTAGAGACTGGCAAATTGAAATCTGATGTTGGGAAGNATCCCCTGGAGGAGGACATGGCAACTTACTCCAGTGTTCTTGCCTGGAGAGTCCCATGGACAGAGGAGCCTGGCAGGCTATAGTCTGTGGGGTCAAAATAAGACATTTGTCATAAGGAATTGGCTCACGGAGTGGTAGAGACTGGCAAATTGAAATCTGATGTTGGGAAGGCCGCAAGCCTCAAATTCAGGAGTATTTCTGTATCATTGTGTTGAGGGAGAGTTTTCTCTTCTCCAGCAAACCTCAGATTTGTTCTGGACAGCCTTCAACTGATCGGACCAGGCTCACCCTCTAACCCCAGAGCGATCTGCTTTACTCAGAGTCTTGCTGATTGTAGATGTTAACCTCACCTACTATAAGTATAAACAGATAACCAATAAGGCCTTGCTGTGCTTCACAGGGAGCCGTGCTCAATGCTCTGTAATCACCGAAATAGGAAAAGAATCTGAAAAAGAATACATACATGTTTTACGTATCACTGATTCACTTTGCCATATACCTAAACTGTCATTAACGTTGTTCATCAACTAAACTCTAATAGAAAATAAAAATTCAAAAATATATACATAAAATGAAAAATATAAATAAAAGGTTTCTGCTGCCCTTGACTTCAGCCTAGGGGCACGGGCAGCCCAGCTGGAATCTAAGAAGACATGGTGTTAATATCTGCGGTCAGCGTGGTGTGTGTTGTCGTGTCTGGGTATGTCTGTGTGTCTTCTATTTATGACGTGCTACACGCAGTCTGGGCAGCCTTGGGGAGCCGGGGCATGTGTGATCCGCTGTGTGTGATCTGGGGTCCTGGCAGCCTTGGGGTTTCGAAGGCCCCAGGTCCACAGTGCAGCCCACATAGTCTCCGCCCCTCCTGTGGTCTCTTTCCTGAATCAGGGTCATCGACGGTCGGAGCCTGCTTCCCATGCTGCGGGGGGATGCTGAGCGCTCGGCACACGAGTTCCTGTTTCATTACTGCGGGCAGTATCTCCACGCCGCCCGCTGGCACGACAAGGACAGTGAGTACTCGCCTCCCCACGACTCGGCGGGCGCAGGGTCCTCCAGGGAAGTGTAACCCAGAGGGTGTGTGGGTGCCCGGGTGGATGGGTGATGCACAGATGATGGATGGGTGATGGATGGATGGATGCATGCATAGATAGACTGATGGATGAATGCGTGGATAGATGGGTGGGTGGGTTGATGGTTGATGGGTGGATGGATGAATACATGGATGATGGATGGATAGATTGATGGATGGGTGGATGATGGATGGATGTGTGGATGGGTAGATGGATGAGTGGATGGACAGATTAGTAGATGAACAGGTGGATGGATGGGTGGATAGATGAATGGATATGTAGATGATGGATGGATGGATTGTTGGGTGTATGGATGGTGGGGGATGGATGGATAGACAGACTGATGGATGAATGGGTAGATAGACAGATGGGTGGGTGGGTAGATGGATGGGTGGATGATGGATGGATGAATCGATACATAGATGATGAATGGATGGATGGGTGATCGATGGATGGATGTGTAGAGAGATGGATAAGGGATGGATGCATGGATACACAGATGATGGATGGATATAGGTGGATGGGTGGATGAATGCATGGATTGCTAAGTGGATAGATGGATAGGTGGATGGATGGATGGATGGATGAGCGGTGGTAGGTAAATCGATATATACCAGATGGAAAAGATGATGTGATAGGTGAATAGATAGAGAAAGAGATATACACAGAGATAATAGATGAACAGGTAGATGATGAACAGTTACATACAGAGGGGCTTCCCTGGTGGCTCAGCTGGTAAAGCATCTGCCTCAGTGCAGGAGATCTGGGTTCGATCCCTGGGTGGGGAAGATCCCCTGGAGGAAGGCATGGCAGCCCACTCCAGTATCCTTGCCTGGAGAATCCCCATGGGCAGAGGAGCCTGGCGGGCTGCAGTCCACGGGGTCACAAAGAGTCAGACACAGCTGCATATAGAGGAAGAGATACAGGTAGATAACGGATGACAGGCAGAAGACAGAAAGCTGAGCGATGAGAGATGCAGGTGTCCACGCAGCTGACGGGGGACCGACTCCATTTGCCCCTAGGTGGAAGGCTCTGGAAGGTCCATTACACCACGCCCCGCTTCCACCCTGAGGGCGCAGGGGCCTGCCACGGCCGCAGCATGTGCCCCTGCTCGGGGGCCGGCGTGACCCACCACGACCCTCCCCTGCTCTTCGACCTGTCCGCGGACCCGTCCGAGGCCCGGCCCTTGTCCCCCGACGCCGGGCCCCTCTACCACGAGGCGGTGGCCCGCGTGGGCCGGGCGGTCCAAGAGCACCGCCGGTCGGTGCGCCCGGCGCCCAAGCAGCTCTCCTTCTGGAACGTGGTCTGGAAGCCGTGGCTGCAGCCCTGCTGCGGGCCCTTCCCGTTCTGCGCATGCTCCCGGGATGCGGACCCCAGGGAGACCTGACCTCGCTGCTCCCCAAGTTACAGCAGGGGGTGGGCCTGGAGGCGGGGAGAACGGGACGCTTGTGCGCTATCGGGAATGAACTGCAGCGGCTGCAGCGGGCAACGGGGCGGAAGGTCCTCCAGCCACCAAAAAATGGAACCACCCCAGGATGCAGCAGTGCCTGCCCTGCGTGTGTGTGTGTGTCTGTGTGTGTCGCTCAGACATGTCTGCAGGAGTCTTCTGGGCCGAGAAAAGAAAACAACAGTCTCAAAGACTTGCTGAATCATCTAACTTCGGAGAAAACAGAACAGAACTTTAGGTCCCGCCCTGATGCTCCAGGCCGGTTGTATCTATCTGGGACTTGCCACCCCCTGGCCGGAAACTTTCCACCCCCTATACCTGCTCAGAAGACTTATCACCCCCTGTCCAGAAACCTTCCACCCCCTACACCTGCTCAGAAGACTTATCACCCCTTGCCCAACTACAAATGCCATCTCAACTAAAGAATACCCAAAACATCCCACCTGGTTAACATTTCCCTTGTCACTTCCACAAATCTCCCTGCAAATATGGAGCCTCCCTGGCCCCTCTCCGCACGCAGCCTGGTCNCTGCTCAGAAGACTTATCACCCCTTGCCCAACTACAAATGCCATCTCAACTAAAGAATACCCAAAACATCCCACCTGGTTAACATTTCCCTTGTCACTTCCACAAATCTCCCTGCAAATATGGAGCCTCCCTGGCCCCTCTCCGCACGCAGCCTGGTCGTTAGGCCGACTGTCGCCCCTCCTTGCCTGAATAAAGGTAAACTACTTCTATCGAGATCGTCTTTCCTCTTTCTGCCTTGGCCCGAACTATACCTTACAATGTCCAACTCTGTGCGACCTCATGGACTGCAGCCCTCCAGGCTCCTCTGTCCATGGGATTCTCCAGGCAAGAATCCTGGAGTGGGTTGCCGTTTCCTCCACCAGGGGAATCTTCCGGACCCAGGGATCAAACCCAGATCTCCTGCATTGCAGGCAGATTCTTACAACTGAGCCCCCAGGGAAGCCTTGGGTATTTGTCTGCAAGCGATGAAATCGGGATACTGGAGACTTATTTGCACCTCTGTTTACTTCAGTGCTATTCACAATAGCCAAGGCGTGGAAACAACCTGTGTGTGTTATCAATGGATGAACAAATACGGAAAATATATATATACACACATGCTCATACTCTGTGCGACCCCTGGACTGCAGCCCTGCAGGCTCCTCTGTCCATGGGATTCTCCAGGCAAGAATACTGGAGTGGGTTGCTATTTCCTTCGCCAATGCATTAAAGTGAAAAGTGAAAGTGAAGTTGAGTCCGACTCCTAGCGACCCCATGGACTGCAGCCCGCCAGGCTCCTCTGTCCATGGGATTCTCCAGGCAAGAGTACTGGAGTGGGTTGCCATGCCCTCCTCCAGGGCGTCTTCCCCCACCCAGGGATTGAAACCAGGTCTCCTGCATCGGCAGGCAGGTTCTTTACCACTGAGCCACTTGTGAAGCCTACACACACACACACACACACACACACACACACATTCTGGAATATTATTTGGCCAGAAAAATGAAATCTTGTCACTTGCAGCGACGGGCCGCCCTGCTGGCTCTGCGTGCAATGGGGGAGAGCTGAGTTCAGTCCCTGGGTGGGGAAGACCCCCTGGAGGAGGGCATGGCAACCCACTCCAGGATTCTTACCTGGAGAATCCTGTAGATGGTGGGGCCTGCTGGGCTTCAGTCCACAGGGTCGCAAAGAGTCTGACATGACTGAGAGACTAAGCAGAGAACAGGTGAACCTTGAGGGCATTATGCGAAGTGGAATAAGTCAGGCAGAGACAGACAGCTATCTTACGATCTCACATATGTGTGGAAGTAAAAACAGTAAAGTTATAGCTGCAGAGAGCAGACTGGTGTGTGTCATAAACTGTGGAGGGGGCGGTGATGGGGAGACACTTCCAGCTATAAGATGGATACGTACTTCCTTGTTGAAAGCCTCCGAACTGTCACGCCACCTATAAAACCAACGATTCAAACGGGGAATGCTTCTAATATAGAGGTTCCACCTGACTTCGTTGAACATTGTATTTTTTTTTTTAAGATTTTTTTTTTTTTAACGTGGACCATTTTTTTAAAGGTCTTTATTGAATTTGTTCCAGCATTGCTTGTTTTCTGTTTTGGGTCTTTGGGCCCTGAGGCACACGAGAATCTTAGCTCCCCAACCAGCGATCCTAACCACTGAACCACCAGGAAGTCCCTGTATTTCTTAAAAAAAAAATTTTTTTAACTTTATGCATTTCCATCTTCTTTGGGTCTTTTTCTTCTTTTCCTCTGTTACAACTTTCTCAGGCACTCCTCATGAATTACATTCATGTTGAGTCCGACCTTCCCCCTGACCAGCTTTGCTGGAAAACATCTTTAACTCCTGCAGCTTTAAAATGTTACACATTTCCGTGGTAATCTGTTGTAAAAGTGGTTCTGAGATTAAACAAGCATTTTCTTGGCAGGTGGGTGCCTGGCGGGAAAGTGGGGAAAGACCCCCCAGAAGAAGGGGGCTTCCCCTGCAGACCCCAAGTGCAGAGAAACAGCCTTGAGGCCCAGGAGTGTGGAAAGCTGGGAGGGGTCACCCGGGACTTGAGGCACAGAGCTGATGCCCGGCTGCATTGAACAAACTCCATCTTTGTCTCCCAGGCGCCTGTAAGTCTGGTCTTTAACTCTGGACAAAGGGATTTACTATGATCAGGTCAAAGTTCACGAGTGTCCCTGAGGACCCTAGAGTGTACTTCTTAAAGAGTTTCCATGGTAACAGCTGGCCCAACCGGTTAAGCCGGCTGTCACAAACAAATGATTGCGGAGGCTTGGCCGGTCCCTCCCCTCCAGAGTCTGTGTGTGTGTTTATATCTCCAGCGGGATTTGTCTTCAGTTCAGTTCAGTCGCTCAGTTGTGTCTGACTCTTTGCGACCCCATGGACTGCAGCACGCCAGGCCTGCCTGTCCATCACCAGCTCCCGGAGTTTACTCAAACTCATGTCCATCGAGTCGGTGATGCCACCCAACCGTCTCATCCTCTGTCGCCCCCTTCTCCTCCTGCCCCCAATCCCTCCCAGCATCAGGGTCTTTTCCAATGAGTCAGTTCCTCCCATCAACACACAGCAGAAGCGTTCCGAGAGGTCTCTATATCAACATGCATCTTTCTGTCTATGGATGTCCACTGGTCTCAGCACTGTGTGTGGAAAAGACCATCCTTTCTGTGGCCTTGCCTCTGCGCTTGGGCCAACCCTTGCCTTCGTNATGCATTTCCATCTTCTTTGGGTCTTTTTCTTCTTTTCCTCTGTTACAACTTTCTCAGGCACTCCTCATGAATTACATTCATGTTGAGTCTGACCTTCCCCCCGACCAGCTTTGCTGGAAAACATCTTTAACTCCTGCAGCTTTAAAATGTTACACATTTCCGTGGTAATCTGTTGTAAAAGTGATTCTGAGATTAAACAAGCATTTTCTTGGCAGGTGGGTGCCTGGCGGGAAAGTGGGGAAAGACCCCCCCAGAAGAAGGGGGCTTCCCCTGCAGACCCCAAGTGCAGAGAAACAGCCTTGAGGCCCAGGAGTGTGGAAAGCTGGGAGGGGTCACCCGGGACTTGGGGCACGGAGCTGATGCCCGGCTGCATTGAACAAACTCCATCTTTGTCTCCCAGGCGCCTGTAAGTCTGGTCTTTAACTCTGGACAAAGGGATTTACTATGATCAGGTCAAAGTTCACGAGTGTCCCTGAGAACCCTAGAGGGTACTTCTTAAAGAGTTTCCATNAGGGGTCACCCGGGACTTGGGGCACGGAGCTGATGCCCGGCTGCATTGAACAAACTCCATCTTTGTCTCCCAGGCGCCTGTAAGTCTGGTCTTTAACTCTGGACAAAGGGATTTACTATGATCAGGTCAAAGTTCACGAGTGTCCCTGAGAACCCTAGAGGGTACTTCTTAAAGAGTTTCCATGGTAACAGCTGGCCCAACCGGTTAAGCCGGCTGTCACAAACAAATGATTGCGGAGGCTTGGCCGGCCCCTCCCCTCCAGAGTCTGTGTGTGTTTGTATCTCCAGCGGGATTTTTCAGTCGCTCAGTCGTGTCTGACTCTTTGTGACCCCATGTACTGCAGCACGCCAGGCCTGCCTGTCCATCACCAGCTCCCAGAGTTTACTGAAACTCATGTCCATCGAGTCGGTGATGCCACCCAACCGTCTCATCCTCTGTTGCCCCCTTCTCCTCCTGCCCCCAATCCCTCCCAGCATCAGGGTCTTTTCCAATGAGTCAGTTCCTCGCATCAACACACAGCAGAAGCGTTCGGAGAGGTCTCTATATCAACATGCATCTTTCTGTCTGTGGATGTCCACTGGTCTCAGCACTGTGTGTGGAAAAGACCATCCTTTCTGTGGCCTTGCCTCTGCGCTTGGGCCAACCCTTGCCTTCGTGTATGGGGAACAGTGATGTCGGAGGTGGATGGTCTCCCGGTTAGACATTTACCACTAGCCTCCTGCTTGCATTTCGTGGGGCTGGAAGACGTGGGCTTCAGGCTGGAAACTTACAATGCGTCCTGTGTGCATTTCCTGAGATAAGGAGATAGGTCGGGCTCCAGGGGAGGGATGTACAGTCGGCCTCAGAAGCAGGGTAACTCGCTGGTGTTTGTCCCTTGGGAACATCTCGAGGAAAGAGTCAGGGCCAGCTCACAGAAGGAGCAAACCCCGTGGGACTAAAGGGTTAAGGGATGTCCGTTTGCCCCTCTTTGGGGACAAGCGCGAAACACTACACGTGCTCGGGAAGTCTCCTTGCGGGGGAGGGTCCAAAGTCAGGCCTTGGGGCCAGACCATAATGAGCCTTGCTCCTCCCAGAAGCCTTCACTTGGTGATCCATCTTGCCTGAGGGGTGCGTGTGCGCACCGCAGGGGAGGTCCCGGGGGAGGTCAGCTGTGGGAAAAGAAACCAGATAATCGGCCTGAAGGAACACAAAGACCCGGAATAACTGCCTTATAAAAACATCTGAAATCTGTACTGGGCTCCTCCTCTCTGGGAGGGGGGAATGCCCACACCCTCTGTCTCGCCTTAAGCGTCTCTGTCTGGCTTCTGTCGTAACTAAATGGATCATTTCTCTACAAGCTCTCTCCTTCTAATAAAAAATTTTTTATACCTGCATTTACAGTTTCTGCCTCTGAGATAAATGCATTTTTCACTGGGGGCACAGTTCCAGGGAGAAACAGCTTCCAGCCTCCTAGCCCTTGCGGGTGTGTTGGCTAGGATCCCTGGTTCTCATCCAGGATGCCCATCCCTGGGCAGGGAATTAAGCTCTCGCTTGCCTTGGGTGCGTCCTCAGTTATTTCAGTCATGTCTGACTCTGTGTGACCCCATGGACCCTCCAGGCTCCTCTGTCCATGGGGATTCTTCAGGCAAGAGTACTGGAGTGGGTTGCCATGCCCTCCTGCAAGGGATCTGCCTGACCCGGGGATTGAACCCATGTGTCCTGCGTTGAAGGCAGATTGCTGACCGCTGATCCCCTGGGGAAGCCCACTGCTGCCTTGATGAGATCAATAATAGATGCCCACGCTCAGGGAATTGAGAGATTAAATGATCGGGACATCATGCACGTAAAGTCTGTAATACTGGGAGCTTTCTCTACTGGTCTTGGACCACTTCTGAAGCCTGGAAAGTCTATAAAAGGTCCCCTGAGGAGGACATGGTCTTGATGAAAAGCTGAGACTTAGACAAGCTTACAGAGAGTGTGTGTATTAGTTTCCTGGACTGATTACAACAAATGACCACAAATGACCGGGGGACTTAAACGACATCAATCCTCGCCCAGCCCTGGAGACTAGACGTCTGAACTCAAGGGTCCCGGGGCTGGGCTCCCTGCAGACTCCAGGGGACGGTGCTTCCCGCCTCTTCCAGCTTCTGGGGGCTCCAGGCGTCCGTCCCTGGGCTGGTGGCCGCCTCCCTCCCATCCCTGCCTGCATCTCCACGTGGCTTCTCCTCTGCGTCCGTGTCTCTCCTCTTCTGTCTTACCTAACTACACCTTATACGAGGCTTTGAAACCAAACCCGTACCAGGGTTTCTTCAAAACCTGTTTTCCTACCATTTTCTTTTTTTTTTGTCTCAAGCTGCCACGGTTATATCTTTACAAACGTCTCGCAGAGACTCCTGGTTCCTTGAAACAGTACATAATCAAAAAATAGTTCTTGGATGAATTAGTCCATGACTCATTCCAAGAACTTAAAAGGAAAGGCAATGGGGGAGGGTAAAAATGTCGTCCTTGAGAATTTGCTCTAAAAGGGCACGTCTTTCAACATTTGCTCCAAACTACTCAGCCAGAGAAATATTTGTGATATTTGTTGACACCAAGGAGTGGCCTCCCAGAAATACTATTTGGTATGACAAGCAGCCACAGGCTGTCAGAGTTGTTGACTAGCCCCACCCGGAAATCTGTGCGTGCATGTGGCAGACTGGAGTTCAAGTTCAACCGTGGTGGGGGACCCAGCGGAGAAAAAGATGTGTGACTTTTTTTTTCTTTCTTAGCTTTATTTATTTATTTTTTTGGCTGTGCCCTGCAACATGGGGGACCTTAGTTCCCCACCCAGGGATCCAACCCACGCACCCCTGCAGTGGAAGAGAGAAGTCTTAACCAATGGACCACCAGGGACCTTCCTTTCCCCAGATTCATAGAGGTGTCACTGACATACTCCATGGTGTAAATTTACAGTTGCAATGCAAAGATCTCAAATATGTAGAAATGGGTGGCACTACTAGTAAGGAATCCGCCTGCCAATTCAGGAGACGTGGGTTCGGTCCCTGGGTCAGAAAGATCCCCTGGAGGAGGGCGTGGCAACCCACTCCAGTATTCTTGCCTGGAGAATCCCCTGGCTGGCGAGTCACCAAAGGGTCACCACCAAACGTTAGCTGACACCCCCATCGTATCAGCTACCCTTTCGTTTCGGTGATGAGAAATTTTTAAACCTACTCTCTCAGCAACTCCTCAGTATGTAATACTGTCTCATTAGCTTTGATCACCGCACCTTTCAGTTCAGTTCAGTCGCTCAGTCGTGTCCGACTCTTTGCGACCCCATGAATCGCAGCACGCCAGGCCTCCCTGTCCATCACCATCTCCCGGAGTTCACCCAGACTCACGTCCATCGAGTCCGTGATGCCANCGTTGTGTCTGACTCTCTGTGACCTCATGGACTGTATGTAGCCCATCAGACTCCTCTGTCCACGGGATTCTCCAGGCAAGAATCCTGGAGTGGAGTTGCCATTTCCTCCTCCCAGGAATCTCCCGAGCCAGGGATCAAACCTGAGACCTCCTGCAGACTCTTTACCACTCAGCCACCTGGGGAAGCGATAAGTAAACTACTCAAACATTAAAACCCGCATCTTGTCTTTGGTACAGCGACCCATGTCCGGCTTTAATTATCTTTGTGGTGGCCAGCATCTCCTCCTCCTTACGACAGCAGCTGACGCCTGGCTTTAATTATCCTTGTGGTGGCCACAAACGCTGACCCCATGAGAGGGTCTGACACACTGCATTCATTCCAAACTAGGATGCTTCTGAAGTAAGGCTTTCCCGCAGAATTACGGTGTCCAATGTCACAAAACGGAGGATTGTCCCCACATAGCTGAGTTCCATTGGCTCACCGAGGACGTCAAGTGCAGCTGTGAGGTGAGGGAGTGAGACCCAGCCAAGGGCAGTCCCGTGTCCTCGACCCCACGTGGATTCGCCTCCAGAGAAACAGCCTCCCGGATCCAGTCACCATGAGCACGTGACTGCTGGGCGTAAACCCTGGGTGCTTATTCCTGCGTGCTCTGTCACGTGGCAGCCTGGATGGGACGGGAGTCTGGGGGAGAATGGATACACGTATGTGTCTGGCTGAGTCCCCTCGCCGTCCACCTGAAACCATCACAACATTGTTGATCGGCTACATCCCAATACAAAAAAAAAAGGTCAAAATGAAAAAAACAAAACAAAACTGGAGTGGGGTGCCATTTCCTTCTCCAGGAGATCTTCCCGACCCAGGGATCGAACCCGTATCTCCTGCATTAGCAGGCGGGTTCTTTACCACTAGCGCCACCTGGGACGTCTTCTACACCAGGAGTTAAACCAGTTTGGAAGAGGTCATCTCTCCCAAGCCAGCTAGAATCTCCTTCCAAATATTTCTGATGTGTCCCCATGGGGACCATGTCAAGAGACTTTGAAGTCCCCTGGGTATTTCTGCAGAAGAGAAAGCACAGCCGTGGTGTCTGTCAGCCAGTCTTGGCAAAATTCACACCTCAGTCACGCTCAAGACATCCGGACGTTGACCCTGTCTTCAAGAAAAGGACTTAATCATTCTGGAAGGTTCTCAGGGAGCTCAATACCTTTCTGATGCTACGTGTTTGAAGCTCTGCGGTGCTTCAAGCTAATCCTACATAGGACGGACGTGGTTTCATCAGTCCAGGAGAAAATCCTGAGCTCTTTCAAGCAAGTCCAGAGACCCAGGGTTGACCAGAAGGCTATACTCATGTTCTCTTTTGCTGCTGTCCTTCAGCTGCTCAGTTGTGGCCGACTCTTTGCCACCCCGTGTCCATCACCAACTCCCGGAGTTTACCCAAACCCATGTCCATCGAGTCGGTGACACCATCCAACCATCTCATCCTCTATCATCCCCTTCTCCTCCATCCTTCAATCTTTCCCAGCATCAGAGTCTTTTCAAATGAGCCAGTTCTTCGCATCAGATGGCCAAAGTATTGGAGTTTCAGCTTCAACATCAGTCCTTCCAATGAATATTCAGGACTGATTTCCTTCAGGATAGACTGGTTGGATCTCCTTGCAGTCCAAGGGACTCTCAAGAGTCTTCTCCAGCACCACAGTTCAAAAGCATCAACTTGGCGCTCACCTTTCTTTATGGTCTAACTCTCACATCCACACGTGACCACTGGAAAAACCATAGCTCTGACTTAGACAGACCTTTGTGGGCAAAGGGATGTCTTTGCTTTTTAATACGCTGTCTAGGTTGGTCATAGCTGTTCTTCCAAGGAGCAAGTGTTTTTTAATTTCATGGCTGCAGTCACCATCCTCAGTGATTTGCTAACAAGACATAAAGGAGATGGGACGTCCCCGGGGAAGCCTGAGAGGCATGGGGAGCTGGGGTCACACGGGGCTTCGAGCTGGGTTTTGGATGGACCACGGGGTGGGCAGAAGGCACTCAGGTGGGTCGACCGTAAACAGAGGCACGTGGGTGAAGAGCTCCCTGCAAAGGGCTTTGGGACGCTGATGGAACAGGACCGCCCCTCGGTCACTGCAGGAACCGGTCCAGCTTTTCCTGAATACGGGCGAAGGCATCCTTCCCCAGGTAATCCATCCGACCCTCCTCCCACTTCCTCCGCTCCTCCTCGGGACTCAGGACCTTGAGCTTCTCTTCGATGGAGATCTGGGAGACGGAAATGGTCAGGTCCACCTCCAGAGCGTCCTGGGGACTGGGGTCCCTGCTGACATCCGCAGGGGGCTCCCGGCTCGGCTCCAAGGCGTCCTCGGCTGGGGCACCTCCCTTGTTCTCCACCCGCCGCGAATAGCTTTGGATCTCTGTGAGGTCTGCAAACTGGGGGGAGGGTGTTGAGAACAGGTCACGTCGCACTTCAGCTCGAGTCTCTATTTCCCGCCAACCTACCGTCTCTTCAGAAGGGCATGCTGCCAGAGGAGGGATGTCTTCCTCCACCCCCACGGGCCTCTCCGAGAAGTCAGCAGAGCAAGGCTGCCTGGGCCCCTCTGCTGGATTCGCACACGACCCATCCGCTGCGGCAACTGCACTGGAACGCGGCAACCCAGTGCCTCCAAGGCGAGCCGTGTGGCCTGGGGGCGCCTGGTGGTCCTTGTTCCGGATATTTTCACACAGGGGCAAGATGCTACGGTGGTAAATTCCCCACCACTGGTTAAGGAAGGACGTCTGATGCTGGTCGGCCGGCCCGGAGCCCTCCTCCAAAACGGAGCCCGTCTGGGGATTGTACTTGTAGTTCCAAGGCTTCGAGGACCCCAGAAAGTGGACCACCTTCGCACTGGAGCCAAATTGTTTGAAAGCAGGACCGTAGGTGTACGTGGTGTTGCTGCTCAAGTTATAGATGAAGGGCAAGTGCTTCCGGATGTCGGCGGTGGACCAGTTACTGAAGAAACTGTTCAGCAAGCCTTGGTCTGCCCCTAGAGAGGTACAGCACAGCCAAAGAAGTTAATAACGAATGGTGTAGTTTTCGCCCCCTGCATTGGGAGCTTGGCGTCTTAGCCACTGAACCACCAGGGAAGTCCCTCAATGCCCCTCTTTAACTTGCTATTCACAGATTCGAGGTGGCAGGGAGGAGGTGCCAGTGGGTCAAAGGGATGGCCACAGCCTGACTCCGGTCCAGAAACGTCCAACTGCCCCTCAACGTACCGTCAAAGCTGCCGTGCTCGGCGGCATGCTGTAGCAAGAGGCTGTGCGTCTCCAGCGAGGGCTGGAAGACAAACACCCCGCTATTGAAGCAATCGGGCCATCCGGGATCCGGGGCGGCAGAAAACTCCCTCCTGTCGAACAGCTCGTCAATGTTGGACAGCACCTGGGGAGAAAGAGCGTGGGGCCCCCCGTACGACGTGACGGGAGAGGACCAGTCTGGTTCCAGATTGAATCTGTGTCCGTGACTTGAACTTCTAGGCTCAACTGCTTCTGCTACACGTTCATCACTAGAGGCATGAAGCAGATGGCTTTCCAGGCGGCTCGGGGGCAAACAACTGACCTGCCAACGCAGGACACGCAAGGGATGTGGGTTCGATCCCCTGGGTGGGGAAGATCCCCTGGAGAAGGGCAATGGCGACCCGCTCCAGCAGTCTTGCCTGGAGAATCCCAGGGACAGAGGAGCCTGGGGGTTGCAGTCCATGGGGTCACAAAGAGTCACACAGGACTCAGCAACACATATCACTGAAGGGACGTTGCACTTGCTTAAATGATACACAGTGGCCCATCTCTTGTCTCCAGGAACTGCCTGCCTCCAATGGAATGGGCCTTAAGCTAAAATGCCTTTGTTTACCTGCCAGGAAACATCCTGACCAGGACAACTTTATCGCAAAAGGGAATTTGCCTGCAAGCTTGTGGTTGCTCAGTTACTAAGTTGTGTCCAACTCTCTGTGACCCCCTGGACTATAACCCACCAGGCTCCTCTGTCCACGGGATTCTCCAGGCAAGGATACTGGAGTGGGTTGCCATGCCCTTCTCCAGGGGATCTTCCCTAGCCAGAGATCGAACTATGTCTTCTGTTACCCGAACATTCCTGATGGAAGTGTTTCCTATTCACTTACATAACAAATCACCATCCACAGGCATTACTTTCTGCAAAAATTCCCCGGTCAGTAGTGTGGTAACGTACAAGTGAGAAATGCAACAGGAACTGCATGATGAATCAGACAGTGGTCCGTGATGGGACAGTTATACCGAAATTTTTGAGTGACCCTCTTCTTTGAGGCTTATATTCCAAAGAAAAGAATGTGTGTGTAAGATTGCTCCCTGGTTTCATTTCAAGGGACACCACTGAAGCAACACCATCTATGAAACAAAATTATCATCTCCAGGTTCTTAAGATCCTCTGTGGAACACTTACACTTAAACATTTAATTAATTGTATTTATTCTCTTTCATCTAGCAAATGTAACCAGTAAGCCTGGAAATCCATGAACACAGTGGTTTGCAAGTCAGTACATTGATGTGTTAGTCGCTCAGTCATGCCAGACTCTCTGCAACCCCATGGACCGTGTAGCCCACCAGGCTCTTCTGTCCATGGGATTCTC
>SJYH01007773.1:39308-49673 GCA_006408735.1 Sylvicapra grimmia | reverse complement strand
GCCAGACCTAGACCCAAGCATACTCTCTCCAATATATGCACACACACACACGGAATTTCTGGACTAAAAAAAGAGAAAAATCTTTAAAACCAAGATGGTGAGAAGAAAAGATAACTTATAAATCAGTAGGAATCAAATTGGCCTTAAACATCGGTAATGTGAAAGCTAAACGTCAGCAGACATATCAGAAAAAGTAAATCATTTTGACATTAACTATGACAAAAAGTTAGTGATGTAACAGTTTAATTTTTGCTTACAGGGCATGTCCCAAGCAAGTTGGTGCTGTGGAAAGGGTGTTCTCCCTGCACAGAGCTCAGTGACTCAGGCTGACAGCTGCTTCACCTCCGTTATCTCTGTCAACGTTCACTGCAGATGGTGGAAGGCAACATGGTGAGTAGTTCCCTGCAAGTAAGCTTTCACCTAAAAGTGATGTGCGTGGCTTTTGCTCACACTTCTCTGCCCAAAGCAAATCACACAACCTTGTCTAAACTTCAAAAGAGGTGGGAGAGTGCATTCTTACTTTGTTCTTAGAGGGCAGAAAGCTGAGGATATATGGTAAAGAGAATATCTTGTAAACAAATATTTCTATCAGTCTCTCTCCAGCACCTTCTCTGAGACAACCTAAAAGTCTCATAAACCAGGCATCAAGCTCAACAGTCTGGCATCTCCAGGTGATGTGTGCCAGATTCTTTGAAGTAGCCAATACTCAATAATATCAATAGCTAGTGGTATATCTAGGGTATTTGATACTACACTTGATTTTAGCTAAAAGGCTGAGAAGCAGTATCCAGGGTATTTGAAAGAAATCAATTTGTAAACACCTTTCTGTTCTATATGACAAAATTATTTTAATAGTCATCAAGAAAAAATTGGAAATCATCTTCATTTTTTTATTCATTTGCTATTTTTAATGCAATGAATAATTTAAAGGGATACATTTCTATTTTAAAGATACTATTCAAGTTTAGTAAAGTAGTTCATGGGCCTCTCAGGTGGCACAGTGGCAAAGAATCTGCCTGTCAGTGCAGGAGATGAAGCAACACAGGTTCAATCCTTGGGTTGGGAAGATTCCCTGGAGAAGAAAATGGCAACCCACTCCAGTATTCTTGTCTGGAGAATCCCAGGGACGGGGGAACCTGGTGGGCTGCCATCTATGGGGTCACAGAGAGTCGGACACGACTGAAGAGACTTAGCAGCAGCAGCAGCAGCAACAAGGTAAGAAAGAGAAGATTTAAGTGACCCACGTGTATAAAAACAAGTGCCTTGAAAGAGCAAAATAAATAAACTTCCCATATGAAAAGCTTTCAGAAGCCTCCTCCTCAAAGGACATTGGACAAAGACTCAAAATTACAAACTAAATAAAGATTTCCAAATGGGTTTAGGAAACTCAAATTGTATTCTGGAATAGACTTAAGACCTAAAGCAAAGGGAGACCTGTCCACTCTTGTTATAAATACACTCAGAACTGAATCAGAAAATAAGTTCACAAAGTGAGAAAGCAGTCACCAGTTAGAGAATATCCCGTTTGTGGGTGGATGTTCTCAAATAGCGTTAAAAAGTTTAAAAATATAAAGTAACAAAATTAAGGCTCTTTAGGTAAAATGACCAAAGATTCTGTGTGTAAGTGTACCTGCAGATCCTGCAAACAGAAGAGCCACTGCGAGAACCAAAGTCCCATACTGGGCGAGAAACCTAAGAACAACGTCGCCAAGCCTACAGGGACTCCACTGAAAGGCAGTTATGAGTATTCAATATCCTGTCCTTTCTTTGCTCATGACTATTTAAAATAACAGCAAACAACACTGTTCATCATTTGATTGTAGCAGTATCCACCATTAAGCCCACTATTAGCACAGAATATCAGATCCATCAGAGAAAAATTTTGAAGAGACTCTAAAAACAAGCAAAAGGCAAATTGACTTGCCATGAAAGCATGGAGAGAGAGGAAGAGTGAGAATAAGGATGAGCAGGAGAAACTGTAGCTTAAAGTACAAGTGACTTATTCTACCAGATTGTGAAAAAGACTGAAAAAGATGAGCTTGATGACATGCTATCCATTTTAAAGAGATTTTAAAAAAGTGGATTTTATTTGCTTTGTTTACTAGAGTCACTCAAGAAGCAGAAATTTCTAACAGTCTCCAAACGCTTTCCCAAATCCAATCTGTAAGGTTTATTTTAGGATCCTTATTAGAAGAACATTTCTTTCCCCACCATGACATAATTCCTACAGATTTACTAGTTAGGGACTACTTTACAAATGGAATTTCCAGATAAAACATATTTCAGACAGATTATTTTAGAAATTTTTGTAAGTTTGCCTATACATATTTATAGGCTTCCTGGGTAGTTTAAACAGTAAAGAATCTGCCTGCAAATCAGGAGACCCAAGTTCGATCCCCAGGTCAGGAAGATCCCCTGGAGAAGGCGTGGCTACCCACTCCAGTATTCTTGCCTGGAGAATTCCATGGACAGAGGGGCCTGGTGGGCTACAGTCCATGGACTCACAAAGAATCGGATGTGACTGAGCGACCAACACACACACGCATACACATTTATAGAATAACATCTAGAATTCTGAATGCCTGTACTATTTATAAATCGAGAACTTTCCAAAGATTTAACTGTGGTCACAGTATCTCTATGGGCAGAAGCATCTATCTGACTGTGGCAGCTAATGATGATTCTGACTTGATGGCTCTGGTGGGTTGAATACTGCCTTCCTCCTCTCCAGTTCATATGTATCTGAAACTTCAGGATGTGACCTTATTTGGAAATAGGGTCATTGCAGACATAATTTATTTTGAAGATGAGGTCATACCGGATTAGTGTGAATCTTAAATCCAATGATGGACTCCTTATAAGAAGGGAGAAGAGTGGGCAGACGAGAGGGTGGCAGCATGTCAAGATAGGAAACAGGCGGATGTATCTGCAAAGCAAAGAATGCCAGGGTCTGCCGGCCACCGCCACCAGCCAGCTGAGAGGCACGCGGCTCTCCCTCAGCACCCATGGAAGTAATCAACCCTGATGACCCTTTGATTGTGGACGTCCAGCCTCCAGAAATGTGACAGAATGAATCTGTCATAAGTCACTTCTCTGGTGGTAATCTGTTACAAAAGTCCGAAGAAACTAGTACAATTATAAACCTTGCCTTTTGTGTGAGTCGAATAAAAACTTAAGACTTTGCTCCATAACAGGCCAAGGCTGAGACTTCTTGGCTCAGAGCAATTATAGGCTTCAAATAAATTAGTCAAAACATCTTCAGATCTTGTACAAGGATCATTAAATCTAATGTTATTACATATAGTGAATACCTATTGCTAAAAAACCTCCAACATTTTTCTATTAGCTGATTACTTACTATGAGTTATTGCTGTATTATCCTTCTTATAACACTACCCACTTACACAGCGCTCTGAAAGCAGCAAGTCTGTAACACACAAGATAGCAGAATTGTGTGTTTTTTACTTCTAGCCTGTTCTGGGCATGGTCATGAACAGTTATATTGGAAACTCATAGCCAATCCTTATTTAATTTTTTTGTGGATCTTATCTTAAAGGTAAAAAAGGATACCAGACTGGTAAGGACTATCGGGCCTGGTCCCTGGAGTCTCGTAGATTCCTTTTTTTTTTTTTCCTGCTGGAAGTCAAGGAAATTCAAATGAAAGACCTGTGGTCCTTTTTTGTTGTTGTTTAGTTGCTTAGTCGTGTCCGACTCTTTGCGACCCCATGGACCGTAGCCTGCCTGGCTCCTCTGTCCATGGGATTTCCCAGGTAAGCATACTGGAGTGAGTTGCCATTTCCTTCTGCAGGAGATCTTCCCGACCCAGGGATCGAATCTGCATCTGTCCTGCACTGGCAGGCAGATTCTTTACCAATAAGTCTCCAGGGAAGCCCATGGTTCTTTTTACTGCATGTCAAATTACTAAAATAAAAGAGCAAATATATGTACTTGTATGTTTTTAGAATAACACGCTTCGCTTAGAGAAACCAGGCTCTTGCTCTCCCCAGGCACTCTATAAAAAATGAACAACAAATGGGAAGTAGGTGATACTCTGACAATACTTAAAATAATTACTGTCATTAAATAAAAGTTCACTACAGATACTATGAAAGTAATTTTTAAATAAATAGAAATATTTTAGCAGATCATCAGGCTAAACAGGCTGTTTTGATTTCTTCTAGAATATAACAACCAAAAAAAAATTTTCCATGGGAAATTATTCTATCAGGGGTATAAGAAATTTTGAGAAGTTCTTCTAAATCTGAGAAGAAGCACTGGAATTATTGAATTATAGGATCCATGAAAGCAAGATTTGTCAACAACCAGAATGGTTACTAGCCAGCACCAGAAAAAAAGAAGCCTAACTCTCTAATGGATATTTGCCAAGCTTCCTGAAGCAAACCATCCCGTACAGACAGATTGGCTGCGATATTAAATTAAATTTCACATCAGGGGGAAAACTTCTCTAGAATAGCAGAGGATGTGCAATTTGTGCCTTATATATAAGTAACATAATTATGGGAAAACAATAAAACTGAGCCATGGATAGGCACCTGGCTCTTCGGGAGAGGGGCAAGCAGCAATGGCTGGTGACAGCGCGGGATTCAGGATCATTGTTGCTCTTGGCGTTCAGACTATCGAATCCCGAGAACAGATTCTCACTGAGATGACTTCTCATGGAACGTCATTTTAAATGACATCAATATTTCTGTCTGATTTTAAACAGGGGAAATAAGTTTTGACAAAGTGAAAAAGCTCTTCAGAAAACATAAGCTTTATTACACAACGGTCCTCCTGGTTAGCTCGAGGCTGCTTGCATCATCACCTGAGGCCAGATGCTTGGGATTCTATCAGCTGTCTCAGAGCTCATACCCTAAAACTTACTGCACAGTTGCAGAAAGCATTGAATCCTGGTTGGTGGGAGAAAAGTTAAGAATATGCAGAAAACCTAATTCTCTAGTGGGTTCTCTCTGTCTTCCTCCCTCCCTCCTTCTCTCTCCTTATAGCTACAGAAAAACAAAACAAAACAAAAAAACTGGAGATCCTCTGATGAAACTTGAGCTTTAGTAGCCCCAGATTAGTTAAGCTAGTTGCAGTCTCTCCAATTCATGGCACTAGTAGGCCAATGAGAGACCATGATTGGCTCTGGGGTATTTGAAAATTTCCATGCCACTGAGGGTGTTTAGAAGGAAATATGTGATGCTGGTCAAAGTTAATCAATGTTCCAAATCTCCTCGTTAGTGAAGAAAGTGAAAGTGTTAGTCGCTCAGACATGTCTGACTCCTTGTGACCCCATGGACTGTAGCCCGCCAGGCTTTTCTGTTCATGGGATTCTCCAGGCAAAAATACTGGAGTGGGTAGCCATTCCCTTCTCCAGGGGGTCTTCCTGACCCAGGGATCAAACCTGGGTCTCCTGCATTGCAGGCAGATTCTTTACATCTGAGCCACCAGGGAAGCCCCCCTTTTTCAAGGTGTTTAGAAGGAAATGTCTGATGCTGGTTAAAGTTAATCAACATTCCAAATTCCATCTTTATTCTCAGGAAAAAATCTGTAGGCGAAANTTTTTTTTTTTTCCTGCTGGAAGTCAAGGAAATTCAAATGAAAGACCTGTGGTCCTTTTTTGTTGTTGTTTAGTTGCTTAGTCGTGTCCGACTCTTTGCGACCCCATGGACCGTAGCCTGCCTGGCTCCTCTGTCCATGGGATTTCCCAGGTAAGCATACTGGAGTGAGTTGCCATTTCCTTCTGCAGGAGATCTTCCCGACCCAGGGATCGAATCTGCATCTGTCCTGCACTGGCAGGCAGATTCTTTACCAATAAGTCTCCAGGGAAGCCCATGGTTCTTTTTACTGCATGTCAAATTACTAAAATAAAAGAGCAAATATATGTACTTGTATGTTTTTAGAATAACACGCTTCGCTTAGAGAAACCAGGCTCTTGCTCTCCCCAGGCACTCTATAAAAAATGAACAACAAATGGGAAGTAGGTGATACTCTGACAATACTTAAAATAATTACTGTCATTAAATAAAAGTTCACTACAGATACTATGAAAGTAATTTTTAAATAAATAGAAATATTTTAGCAGATCATCAGGCTAAACAGGCTGTTTTGATTTCTTCTAGAATATAACAACCAAAAAAAAATTTTCCATGGGAAATTATTCTATCAGGGGTATAAGAAATTTTGAGAAGTTCTTCTAAATCTGAGAAGAAGCACTGGAATTATTGAATTATAGGATCCATGAAAGCAAGATTTGTCAACAACCAGAATGGTTACTAGCCAGCACCAGAAAAAAAGAAGCCTAACTCTCTAATGGATATTTGCCAAGCTTCCTGAAGCAAACCATCCCGTACAGACAGATTGGCTGCGATATTAAATTAAATTTCACATCAGGGGGAAAACTTCTCTAGAATAGCAGAGGATGTGCAATTTGTGCCTTATATATAAGTAACATAATTATGGGAAAACAATAAAACTGAGCCATGGATAGGCACCTGGCTCTTCGGGAGAGGGGCAAGCAGCAATGGCTGGTGACAGCGCGGGATTCAGGATCATTGTTGCTCTTGGCGTTCAGACTATCGAATCCCGAGAACAGATTCTCACTGAGATGACTTCTCATGGAACGTCATTTTAAATGACATCAATATTTCTGTCTGATTTTAAACAGGGGAAATAAGTTTTGACAAAGTGAAAAAGCTCTTCAGAAAACATAAGCTTTATTACACAACGGTCCTCCTGGTTAGCTCGAGGCTGCTTGCATCATCACCTGAGGCCAGATGCTTGGGATTCTATCAGCTGTCTCAGAGCTCATACCCTAAAACTTACTGCACAGTTGCAGAAAGCATTGAATCCTGGTTGGTGGGAGAAAAGTTAAGAATATGCAGAAAACCTAATTCTCTAGTGGGTTCTCTCTGTCTTCCTCCCTCCCTCCTTCTCTCTCCTTATAGCTACAGAAAAACAAAACAAAACAAAAAAACTGGAGATCCTCTGATGAAACTTGAGCTTTAGTAGCCCCAGATTAGTTAAGCTAGTTGCAGTCTCTCCAATTCATGGCACTAGTAGGCCAATGAGAGACCATGATTGGCTCTGGGGTATTTGAAAATTTCCATGCCACTGAGGGTGTTTAGAAGGAAATATGTGATGCTGGTCAAAGTTAATCAATGTTCCAAATCTCCTCGTTAGTGAAGAAAGTGAAAGTGTTAGTCGCTCAGACATGTCTGACTCCTTGTGACCCCATGGACTGTAGCCCGCCAGGCTTTTCTGTTCATGGGATTCTCCAGGCAAAAATACTGGAGTGGGTAGCCATTCCCTTCTCCAGGGGGTCTTCCTGACCCAGGGATCAAACCTGGGTCTCCTGCATTGCAGGCAGATTCTTTACATCTGAGCCACCAGGGAAGCCCCCCTTTTTCAAGGTGTTTAGAAGGAAATGTCTGATGCTGGTTAAAGTTAATCAACATTCCAAATTCCATCTTTATTCTCAGGAAAAAATCTGTAGGCGAAATAAGTTCCTTTTGAAGTCTAATGTTCCCTTCTAGGGTTTAGTACCCACAAAGCTGGCTACAGGTAAAGGAGCAACTTGCTAATCAGAAGATAAGTTTTTAGCTTAAGGACAAATTGAAGTGCAGAACTGAACAGAGAAATATCATAATGTAAGTAAAAACCCTCTGGAAGCATTCCAAATCTAGTAAAAAGAAATATATTAGGGATATAAAGAAACCGTGGACAGCTTATTTTTGAAATGTTCGGTGAGTCTTATTGGAAAAGATTTTCAACAAACTAAGGTTAAAAACGGAGAGCGGGGAGTCATTACTTGAACTCACTTGGCAAACTAAAGAACTCTGGAACGTGCAGTTCTTTAATTCTGAAACAACTGCAATAAAGAACTTGATCCAAATAGACATATTGATCAATCTATTGCAGAACTGACGTTTCAGGAAGGTGCCCTGAATGTCAGTGGGTGTGAATCACAATGAGATCTTAAAACGCAGCAATTCATTGGGATATGTTTTATAAAAATAACATTGAAGATGAGTAAGACTTACTGTTTCGATCTGAAAAATAAACCCTTGTCAGCTAAAGCATAGCAACAGTATGTGTTTTAAAAATCCATCTTGAGTATGTAATTTTCCACCCAAAATATGACAGATGGCTTTCCTCAAATAATTGCACCAGGTAAGATAACTGTTGGAATGCGATTTCACCCAACACAATACCACATATCAAAGGCTTTCACCTTCGGAGGACATGAGGATGAATCGACTAACAGTCATTATGTTTCCAAGATATACACAACACTGCTGAAGAGTTTATATGATGCATAAAACCATTAAGATGAAGGTTTATGTTAATCATAGTCGGAGACATTTCTAGGTCAGGCCCACGTTTCCATTGTCGTCTTAACCATGTTCTAGATGAAGCTGTAAGGAATAATAGGCACGTGGAGAGGAAAGGGAAATGCACAGTTTTTAGTCAATTTCTTTTTTTTTTTTTTTTTCTCCCTCCAAGTTTAGTTCCTTATCAGCTTGTGAAAAGCTGCTGGAAAGAAACAGGGATTTTGCTGCCAGGTCTGAACTGCAGGGGTGGAGCTGGGAGTAGTAAAACCAGAAAGATTGAGCAAATAAAAGATAATATGGATTGTCTCCTGTTGTGTCTGTTTTCAAATTGCTGTGTTTAAATGAACTTCTCTTTTAGCAGACTGTCTTTAGTCTCTTGCTTCCTGGCCTCCAGTGACCTTTAACTGATTTTTTATCTCCTTTGTGCCTCAAAGCATCTGAAACTTTGATCTTTCTCTTCATTTGAATAAATATAACATAGACTATTGGGATAAGCAGTTTGATCAGGATTTAGGGACTATTGGGGAAATAAAATGCAGTTTTACATTATGCCATTATTTGATTCATCTATTAAAATAAAAATACTTTTAATAGAGTATTAAAAGGCAAACAGTAAATATAGTGCAGTTCATCTCCAGGAGAGGGGTGATGATGCTGGAATAAGACCAGCTTTTCACGTGGTCTGTAATGTCAATTTCAGCTGTTAGAGTCACTTTTGAGAGAGTAATAGGATTCCTCCTCATATTTGTTTGATAAAAAACAATGTGCCTTCAAAGAGAAAATCAACACTTAGGGAAGAGGAAATGCTCAACAACAGTAATAGTTCTTCTAAGTCAGCCAGCTTGGAAATGCAAATATTGAACCATTTCTGAACAATGAAAAATGGTAATAGTATGCCCTCTTATTTGGAGGGGCAAATGCCCCCTGCTTGCTGCTGCTGCTGCTAAGTCGCTTCAGTCGTGCCGACTGTGCAACCCCATAGACAGCAGCCCACCAGGCTCCCCCGTCCCTGGGATTCTCCAGGCAAGAACACTGGAGTAGGTTGCCATTTCTTTCTCCAATGTATGAAACTGAAAAGTGAAAGTGAAGTCGCTCAGTTGTGTCTGACTCCTCGCGACCCCATGGGCTACAGCCCACCAGGCTCCTCCGTCCATGGGATTTTCCAGGCAAGAGTACTGGAGTGGGGTGCCATTGCCTGCATAGCCCTAATTCTTTTTGTGAATTACCTTTGGTATTTTTATTTCCCTACTTAGAATTTTTATTGCAGTTGTATTACACTGATGGAATCATTTGGGGAGAACTGACGTAAGAAAGATATTGAGCAGTTGCATTAATAAATAGATACATCTCTATATCCATTTAGGTCATCTATGTTCTTTTAGAATTTTTAAATGTTTTTCATATAGACTGTTTTACTTTCCCAGGGCTTCCATAAAAAAGGAAAAAAGTTACCACAAACTTCTTTGCTTCAAACAACAGAAATGTATTCTTTCAGGTCTGTGGAGTCCGGAACTAAAATGTCTGCAGGGCTGTGTTTCCGCGGCGCTGGAGGAGAGTCTTCCGAGGTCTTTCACGTTTCTCACTCCAGGAAGTGCACGAATCCCTTGATTTGTGCCTGGTGGCCACATCAGCCAGCACGTGCCTCCGTGGTCACGAGGCTCCTCCTCTGTGTGTTTCTTCTTCTCTGGGTGTCTCTTATAAGGACATTGTCACTGGATTTAGGGTCCACTGGTTAATTCAGGATCATATCCTCATCTTTCCATCCCTAACAATTACATCCCAAAGCCCCTTTATCAAAATAAGGCAGCATTCGTGTGTTCTCGGTATTAGGCGTGGAGGCTGGGGGCAGGCGAGGCGGGAAGTAAGGCGGACGTTTTGGAGTCTGTTACAGAGGCCGTGTGCATTTTTGTTAGATTTTATTTCTCATCACATTATGTTCTTTTCCTAATTGGTGACTGCTGGTATAGCGGCATGGTATCAGTTATTTATCCAGTAATTTGCTAAACTTTCATGGTAGTCTTAAATATGAGCC